>JACJUY010002331.1:36065-61972 GCA_014220935.1 Platorchestia sp. MABIK | reverse complement strand
ATCATTTAAGTGTATTAACTTTAAGATATTTTAAAAACCAATGATGGTAATTTTGTCCCATCTCTATTGGAAATAAACTGTTTCTTTCTTTCTTTCTTTCATGTAGTATGCCATGAAACTCAATGTAATTGTACCGTTGCTTCCGACGGATCCGGAATGAGCAAATGAATCAGTGAAAATTTCGTTTGCTTCACGATGTAGCATCCAACGCGTGTTGAGGTAAACACGCACAGCGTCGTTTTCATACCCAGCTCCAGGGCTGCATGATCCAATTTTCAAAACAGAGCTCGTAATTTTTTCTCGAGCTCGGCATTTGTGGCGCTGAGTATCAGGGAAAGTTGGAGCGGCAGTAGCGCTGCGCCCGGTGGTCTGTGGCTGGCGGGGCTGCCGTGGAGTTTTTACAGCATGTGAGTTATGCTTCATGCCTCATTAGGTGTTTGCGGAGCCTACCATTACCTTAATATGAAAATAATACCGCACTCTTGCACGCTACGAGCTTTATTTAGGACGATTGAGAGCAAGATGTTGCAAGGGCCAGACTCGTCCGAGATGCGCCGCAAAAACGAGATGCCCCTCGGCGCCCGCAGCCAAACTTGCTTATTATGACTCGACGCAAACAAAAACTTCGAACATCAAGAGCCCTGTCTCGAGCGTTCTAATGGTGTACCTTCTTTTTTATTATGGCGGATAAATATTGCGATAGAGGCATTATAACTTGTTATCGAACAATTTCCCCAAACAGAATCCGCCTCGATTGATACAAATCACAGACAACCTACAACTATATAGCAACACAGCTAAACTTTTTGCGACGTTTCTACGGTGATGGGAGTCATATCGCATCATTACTCCCTAAGTGCTTAGAAATTCGAATTCAATGGGATATTTTTTTTAACATTTGCCCTCGGTGAGAATTTTTACAATCTGACATTACTGAAACTTTTAAAACAACGCGCTCTTTTCTTTTCGAGCACCGTACATACCCAACTTCCAATCATGCGTGAAGAGAAAGTATCGTGTAAGTTTTTAAAATAATTACTTTGCAGCCTGCAATACTGCTCAAGCCTCTTGAAAAAACAGCTTAATTAACTATCTAGTACGCCAATGCTTGTTCAAATGCAACACCGATAATTTTCCTTACTCTTTATAATGAAGGATGACATATCTACCCTCGATGAGTGTACGAGCACTTATCAACTTGGTATTGTTTGACATCTGCACTCACGTTGATATAGACCAGTTTAATATAGAAGCGATGCTACGCATCTCGTTAACTCCTGATAGCCGTCTTAAAATTATTTCCGGCAGCACTAGAGTTCTGTGTGACTCACGGATTGATGGTTAACGATGGTGAGCATATCAGCGCAGAAAATTGTTGCATTCATTCAGAGCTCGGTTCGAAAGACCAGAATATTTTCTGCTTTCGAAACATTTTCTAATATGTGTACATTTTATGTCTTTGTCCTCAGCAAGGATTGAGCCGTATCAAGTTTACGAGACTTGCTAAGATAACGCGCTTGCTTGATCAGGGGCACTTCATTCACTTCTCGGAGTGAGGCGATGACACTCACTACATTACACCTGCGCTACGCTCACCATGATGCTCGTATCATAGTAAACAAAACAAGAGAAAGTGTGTTCGACTTGTGTAGTCTTCACCACGTAACTTCGAGCATGATATCCATCTTCTCCACTACTATTTGCTTCAAGCTCGAATCTTCATTTCATTGAAGGCGAAGATAATTTTTAAATGGAACCATACTGAAAAATTTAATAGAAATAGTTTTGATGCAATGATCAGTACATTCATGTGGATGAAATTCGCCACAGCACGTGATTTTCAAAGAACACCCAAGCATTTTTGGGGGGGCTCTTCGAGTGAATCTCTTATACCTAACAGATGCGGTCTATTTTTTTATACTTCTCTTAATTCAAATTACGCATTCATTTGCAGATTTTCATCGTTTCTACCTGCGGCGCTGCACACAACTGACTTCCTAAGCTTCACTATCCAGAAGCTGGCAACAAAAGAGGAGGAAGGAAAGACCAAAGAAGCTGCATTGACGACACATTGGCACCCGCATTAACAACTCAGCTTTGGTGCATTAGTGCTGCATCTACGCAATTCTTAGGGGTTAGTGTAGTGACTTAGTTTACAAAAAATTGGAATCTATCTCCAAAAAAAAATAATCATATACATTCCTCATCTCCCTCCGTGTGGTAAGTCCAACTGTGAAGTCCTGGACGGAACATACTTTATGTGCGTCTAAATTCTAACCCTGACTTTAGTAATGTCATTTTACCACCATGTAACAATCTATCTCTATTTTGAATTAAATTTGTTAGATATTCCAGCCAATTTCAGAAGGCCTCAATTCGAAGATGCGGAATGAACATATGAGGATTCTTACTGCTAGTTCCTCCTGGAAGCGCTTCTCACGGCCCGCTAGAGCGCGGCGTTGACCAGTTATCTCAAAACTTCATCACGGTTTTTCTCAAGACATAAAAAATTAGTTGATGTGTCGAGCAATTGGTTTTCTGTATAGAAGAAATGCTGCAGGCGCAGCAACGCACACTCTGCTGGCCCTGCAGAGCTATGTAGAGCAGGTGACCCGGTCTACCGCTCTGCAAGTCGGCCTTCCTTCTTCGCAAATATTTATTTGCCCGACGGGGAAGGGGAGGGGGTGAACCCCGTCGTGCGGTCCCCAGAAGCTCCATGGTAAAGACAAGCACAAGTGCACTGAGTAAAGAAAGAGTTTTTCACACACAAGTTCTGCTGCAACATCAACACGGCAATGTGCATAATGCCGAGCTGGCGGCGTGCGCTCGACGCATGATTTCAATCCCTCGGCGTCTCTTTAATTCGTCATTTTTTCACTGACAAAAGGAATGTGGGCTAAGGTAAAACTGTGAAGCATACAGTGTAGATTTTTATCGGGATTTTGGATGCTACGTATTGTATTTACTAATGGAAATCTAGCGTTTGGGGCCAGGTTCTTTCAAACATTTTTCTGCGAGGTGGACGCATTATCAGGTTTTGAATATTTCATGGATCATTCATGTCTCATCCACTCAAACTAACTTGAAATTCTTTGTGAGGTGAGTCTGTGTCAATCGCATCTGAGGTGAGCACCTCAGATGTCAACTTCACACATGATGCATCGCTGCTGCTCAATGAAAACCTACATCAGTTCCGACCACTACGTGCCTATCTGCTGCGATGTCATCGTGTCAAATTTATCTAGTTCATCACGCATTAAAAAACGAAGAAAAATGCTTAATTTATTCACTAAATCACGCAAGCTGTAAATTCTTTATCAACATTTTTTTAAATTTTATAATTTTAGAGAACAAAATTTCATTAGAATTTTTATTAGGGGCCTGTTCAAGTTAATAAATATGTAATACTTCTAATATTTGAACATGTTCTTCTTTGATAATATGAAATAAACTTTTTATGTTTGAATATAGGTCTTCCTTCGAGGGCTTCCAACTATGATCAACACGGAAATGATTAAAAATAGAACCTTGATATTTGGGCGCAGTTTATCTTTGTTTCAGGGTCATCCTAGTCATGCCAATGTAGCATTTATTGAGACCTACAATCTCTTCTGTCACGCTTGAACTGATAGATCAGATTGGCTCTGTTTAGATCACTGACCCTAGATCTGGAAACATGATTTTTTTCTCGGAGAAAGTTTTCATGTAATTTAATTTTCATTAATTATATTTGTATGACGCTAATTAAGTCCAGGATTATTGTCCTTGCTCAAAATTCAGTTCAAAAAGTTTTTGATTGTTTTTTCAGAGCAGACAGAGTATTGGAAAATTTTTATTAATAAGTAATCTCACTATTCTCAGAATTTCTGAATAAAGCTAGCCTTTATTTAATAAAATATGAATAACGCCCTTTATATACACTCGCGAAGCTTCACAATCTTAATTTTTATTCCTTTTCAGCATGAGAAGACTTTACGTACACGTACCTCTGGAAAGCACCCTGCGAAGCTTCAACTAATATATCCAAAAGTGGCAACATCCCATCTATTCTGAAGTAATATGTGAAACACAACACCGAATTATCACTCATCCAATCCTTCAACGTCTCTAACTGCTCAACGCTCTCCACCTCTAAAAAACATCTTTCACGTATTTGCCATACATTATCGGCTTAACAGGCATGGTGTTCAACACCAGGTTTCCCACGTAAGACATGTAAAAGTTGGCGAACGTTGGCCGTAAAGGGAAACCCATAGCGACTCCGTCTATCTGGAGGAACAAGCTGCCATCAATATGCCGAAAAGGAGCTTAAGTACGACAGATTGTAAGCAGTTGCTTTGCTTCAAAATATGACGAGGAAGCAGATAGGGAGGGAAAGATCTTCACTATTACATACGCAATCTAAAATCATCTCGGTTGTATCAGAAACAGGTACATTGGTGAACAAGGATTCAACATCTAATGCTGCTATTTTACCGCTTGGGGTTAAGCTACGTAATAAAGCAAGGAATTCATCAGTTGATTTTAGAACGTACCGTGTACTTCTGTGGGATATGAGGATTTATAATTCTATTAAAGGTCTTAGCGAAGGGATAAGTGATGTAATAGAAGCATTACATATTCATAAGCTTAAGGCGACCCTCAATGAAGTACTAAGGATTTTTCTGCTCTAAAACTATTCAATAGGACTGTAGTTAAGAAATTTGAAACATCCGCTCGATCATCCATTACGCCTCTGTCTCTGGTGCTATGAACATGTAACCGTTGAGCAATATTAACAAATCGTCTAGTCATCCCTATTCCTGTTGTACAAATTATTCCCATCTAGTCATCTTCCTATGGGGTTTTTAATTTTCTATTGGGTCTGATTTTGCTTGTGCATTGTATTTACATTTTTATATTTGTGACTGTCAAAAATGTTCCCATACATTTTCAGCCTGAAGAAAATGTTCATAAGATCGAAACGTCGCATTTTATGAATAGACAGTGATATTGAATTTTATAGATTGAGTGTTTTAGTAAATGTGATTAGCAATTTTCTTCATTTTCCGACGAGCGATGAACTACAAAAAATCAGTAAGGTTTAGAAGTTAGAAAATTAACGAGTCAGATTAAAATAAAAATGCAGTGCTAGAACACTCTGCCCATCTCCTAACGCTAATTTCTCATAAGAATGAGCGGCTGACTTCGTTATTATGCTTCTTGAAATCTATATAGTCAAGGATCGCTTATAGACGAGCAAATTGTCGAAAATCTGTGATGTAACATATTAAAACTCATTTTATTCCCAATCTTTCAAGCTTTTAGTTGCTTGAATGTATGAGAATGAAAAAAAGAACGGAGAGATATTTCGCCTCATCCAACAAATTCACAAAATCTCAGATACCTCAGCAATAATGTTCAAAGTATCCTTAAATCCAAGTATTAATGCGAACGCAACGCCCGAATGGCAGCCAGCATTCAGGAGTTTTGAACGCCTCAGCTGATCCTGGACACGCTCGAACAGCGCGACCCGCCAGCATGACGCGCCCACACTCAAGATTGGCTTCAGGGGCGCGGGATGTTACTTCTAATGCTTTGATTCAATTCAAATAATTTGATATTCATTCTGTATTAAGTAGTTTCATCTTTAGTGTTCATGTGTGCATTAACGAAGTGTATTCTGCTCAAAGTATTTCAAAACACAACAACAATTGAATTAGAAGTCGATTTTCATGACCAGTTAAAATTTTTAGCCACTAAAATACCCTAGGAGTAATTTGTTATTTGTGGTTATGGAGCCATCTTTCAAATAAGGGTTGTGCACGATGCTTATTTTGTCAACAGATCGTCCGCGAGCATTATTTACCACTTGTCAACAGATCGTCCGCGAGCATCATTTTACCACTTGTCAACAGATCGTCCGCGAGCATCATTTTACCACTTGTCAACAGATCGTTCGTGAGCATCATTTTACCACTAGTCAACAGATCGTCCGCGAGCATCATTTACCTCTTTTACAAAGCAGTTTTCAAGATTGTCATAAGTTATTGAGTCCTCGAACAAGCGGCCTCAAGAGAGCACGAAAAAAATATCGTATTCGAAAGTAAAAAGTTGTTAGATGGTTTTGAACATGAGGAGCTATTCAATCGTAAATTTTAGTATTTCCTTCAACAATGCTAAATTTTTTAAATTGTGATTATTTTTATAATCGCGTGAAATGTATGTTGTAAGGGATCAAATTTAATCAAAGTGCTCATGCATCATTTTTCGGTCCCCTGCTGAATAGAATCGCTGTATTATTAGTTCTCATCAATGCGCTTAGGAAAAACGGGCGCTCTGCCGTCCAAAAATTCTGAACTTTATGAAATTTTCGAGCCTCAACCATATAACGTGACTATACACGAAAGAGATATAGAATCACTTCCGCTTGAAGGGCCTTATTTCTCCACCCCACCTAAAGGCACATATTTTGAGCAAAAGAGCTACGCTGCGAGTAAAATGTCAGTGTACATGAATTGAGTCAGGCAGAGTGTGGTCACCCCAATAATAAACGCACGCATTGACTTCCTGATTCGCAGGCGCTGCATCAGCTTGCTCTAAGGGTCATTCAAACGCACACGCATAGCAGTGGTGCCCAGCTCTGATGTGGTCAAATAATACATCACATCACACAACACTCCGTCCTCAGACCTTCGACAGTTGTGTTCCCACACCGAGTACATACCCCAGCGTCGAAAGTTCGGAGCCGCAGCCCCGTGCGGTTCCTCGCGTTCACGCGCTGTTAAAAAGCAACAGCCTACGGCGAGGTCGCTGCCTCATTATTTGAAATACCTGCAATGGAGACAGATTGAATAGATTTGCCATGTTTTGGGGACAACTTTTTCTTTCAATATCTGTTCCATGGCTGCCTCTGAAATTATTCCTCAAGTCCTACCTGGCCTCCTCAATTCAGAATAAAAAAATCTTGATAGAGTCGAGTGACCTTACTTGTCCATGAGTTTGTTGCTCTGAATTTACGGTGTAAGTGCGTTCTATTATCTCCATCAAGCGAGAAATTTCCTGTTTTTCATAAAATTTTCCTTCAATTCAATCTAATTGAAGTTATTACTTTCTCAACTAAGGATGTGAAGCAATGAAGAAATTATTTCATTGAGAGTAATGTTACTAATTATTTATGCACACTTTTTGAGTAAGTGTTTTCATTTTGATAACGCTGAACAGCCTAGATGCAAAAGGGCATCCCAACGCACACTGCTCTGTAGCAGGAATGTGCGTAGTGTGTACCCTAGGGGCCACTCTGTTTCACGCCTTATGCCAAATTAAAAATGACTCTTACCCTACCAGCAGCAGCCTTGTCCCCACATCCTGAGACTTGTTCTCGTGTCCTGAGATTTGTCATCGTGTCCTGAGACTTGTTCTCGTGTCCTGAAGCATGTTCTCGTGTCCTGAGACTTTTTCCCGTGTCCTGAGACTTATTCTCGTGTCCTGAGACATGTTCTCGTGTCCTGAGACTTGTCCTCGTGTCCTGAGATTTATTTTCGTGTCCTGAGACATATTCTTGTATCCTGAGACTTGTTCTCGTGTCCTGAGACTTGTTCTCGTGTCGTGAGACTTGTACCTGGGTCTTGAGACTTGTGTCCAAGTTCAACACCTTGCACCCATTCTGTGCGCTTTACTTTCAAGTCATGGGCTTTACAATCACGTTATTTGTATTGTATTTAAACCCTACTTCTACAATTAATAATTCCGCATACTTTATGGCATCTGAGACCGCACTCGTACTGGGAACTAACCCCTAATTTATTGTATCATGTATAGTACTGGATATATTTTATAAAGTTGATGGTCTGTTCTTATTTGTTCGACTTGAAATTTGTCTTCAAGAAGTGACCGAAAAAAACACAGATGAAGCAATGAGCACGCTTGTGATGAAGGCCTGCATTCATGCAAAAGTTGCTCAGCAAAGACCAGCCAACAAGACCCGCAGCCTTGCTGGCGTCGCCTATTTTCTGAACTTTAGAAAAAAAGGCCACACGCGTTGTTTTCCTGGGGCCGAAAACACGAGTAAAGAAAACAAGAACAACCCGTCAAGCAACAAGGCAAGAGAAGCTGATGTCGCAATTACCAAATGCTGCACTTATATCTAAGGAGTTGCTGGGGAAAATATGAATTTCAGGCTTGTGCAATCCCTGATATATGTGGGATTTGTTTGGCCTGCTGCTCTTTTTTATAGGTAGAATTAAAATAATTTGTTCCAAAATATAGACAGAGACTGTAAATAAGTGAGCAGCAGTTTCAGAGGGAACTGAGATAAAAAGCTTGATTGATATAATATTTATTTAAGGTCAAAAAATTTGAAGAATATCTAGTCTCATGGCAAATTTAACACAACTACGCTCAAAAAATAAAAGAAGTTATTGGGTTTGTTGACCTATTGCGTTCGTAAAAAAAACGCTACGTCAATTATAGCAAAACATCTCACGTGAAAACTGTTTCATTTTCACTCGTAGCTTGACAGGCTCTCCTCAGCCGCCTGGCACCTGCGAAGCTCATCTAATTTAGAAGCAAACCTGAGCAACGCCCCTCTGTATATCTGCCATCGTTGCTGAGACAGTTCGTGGAAATGCGCATGGAAGATTTCAACTACTTAGGTATCTTTCAGCTTTATTTCATATCGGATCATGCAATTGACATGAATCTTTTAATTAATGTTTCATTGCTGTACTTTGTGTCGCACACTATGAGACGTTTATAATTCCTTTCAAGCCAGATACATCCTGGAAATATATTTGACGCCACCTCAGTGAGTGCGTAAAGACACAACATCCTCACGAACGCTAGATGTGCCACCTCGTGTTTACTTCGCTGCTTATTCGTGTGGCGTAAGGATATTTCCATGTAAATCTGTAATGAAAAAGTGCGTCGACAGAACCGTGGCAGATGGCATAAAACTTTTGTGTGGGAATTGGCCGTCCGTCTCTTGAGGAGTTGCCGGCTACGAATCCATTAGAGCCATTATCGGGCCTCGTCTTTCGCCTTGCCTCCACAGGGAAGGACGACCGAGCTGTCTCTGCCACTCCAGGTCTCTGCCTCCGTAGGGACGGCAGGCCGGTCTCTGCCACTTCAGGTCTCTGCTTCCATAGGGACGGCAGACCGGGCTGTCTCCGCCACTCCAGGTCTCTGCTTCCATAGGGACGGCAGACAGCGCTGTCTCTGCCACTCCAGGCCTCTGCCTCCATAGGGACGACAGACCGAGCTGTCTCTGCCACTTCAGGTCTCTGCCTCCATAGGGACGACAGACCGAGCTGTCTCTGCCACTTCAGGCCTCTGCCTCCATAGGGACGGTAGACCGAGCTCTCTCTGCCAATCCATGTCTCCGCCTCCATTGAGACAACAGACCGCTCTGTCTCTGCCACTCCAGGTTTCTACCTCCATAGGGACGGCAGACCACGCTGTCTCTGCTACTCCAGGTCTCTGCCACCATAGGGACGGCAGACCACGCTGTCTCTGCTACTCCAGGTCTCTGCCACCATAGGGACGGCAGACCACGCTGTCTCTGCTACTCCAGGTCTCTGCCACCATAGGGACGGCAGACCACGCTGTCTCTGCTACGCCAGGTCTCTGCCACCATAGACATTCAAACGATAATTGAAATTTTTTTTGTATAAGTCAGGTAAGCTGCAGCTCCAGTCTGTGACGTGAACCAGTTCCCCTTCACATCGCTGCAGTCCAGCCTCTTCGCATCAGAAATTAAAGAGTAACTTTGCTCCCATTATGGGCAACCAAGTTCACGAAATTGTGTGACATTCTTTAGGTTTTCCACGGATATGATTCTTTTTTTGGAAAATGATCACATGAAATCATCATTTAGATTTACGGTTTTTAGATAACTGCTACACAATAAATATCCAGTTTCAAGTACATGTTTACAAAACGTGCTTGCAGTAAATATCACGTGTTCAATGATTTGTGCTATGGATAAGTTTGCATGAATTGTGCCATTACTTTCTCAGGAATAATTTCCCTCAGTTCTTGACTTGCGTGTCGGTCGAACTGTGCACCTTTGCACGGCACGAGCTGAGCTGCACCGCACCAGCTTTGCTTCTCCTGCCTCGGGCGCTGCTGGGGGAGGTGGCGCCCAGCTGTGTGGTAGGTCCCTAGCTGTGTGGTGCCAAGCTGTGTGGTGGCCAGCTGTGTGGTGCCCAGCTGCAGCTTTGGTGACGATACCTCAGCAGCACAGCACCTATCCGTTGTTTCCGGAACATTGTCACTTTTGTTGCTGTTGCACTCTTTCCCTGTTTTCTCTATTACATCTCCAAAGTGTGTGGTGAATAGATTCATAAATTGGATACGTCATCTAAAGCTACAATAAAGTACTAGGGCTTCAAAAAATTGAATAATCAAGTATTCGCCCACATGACACTGGTGGCAGGAATTTGACATTGTGTCCAGAATGTTATTCAATAACAAGATCGCAGAGTCGGTTCAATGCAGCGACTTGGACTAATTCCAAGGATGCCGACCGCCACCTTTCAAAACATTGACTAATTTATCCGAAAATCTACGGAATTCACTCAGACTTTTCTGCACCTCTCGAATGGGTTTTAACAGCTCTGTAAACTGTGTCAATGCACAAAAAGCTAAAGGCACATTGAATAAAAAAAGGAAAGTGTTCTCAATGTGAGATGAGTATTAATATAAAAAACTTGAATTTCGACGTTTGTCCCCTATAACTTTTCCAGGTAGCAAGAATCTAATACGTTAGGTAATGGACTCACGACTCGAGAAATTTTTGAGCAGGCCACTCTGTAAGATGTCATGAACTCCCTAATCCTGACCTTTGTTGGCTGTGAGCTCAGCAGAAGAGATCTCAAGCTTGAGAAAGATCACGCGTAAAATAATTGTAAGTGAAATGAACAACACGTTTGGACGGAGACGACAAATCATGTGTGCAGTATATTTGCGTTGCTCAGAAGTCCCTCATGACCTTTATTACCATCACATATCACACAGAGCACCATCTCTGCAGGGGGGGGATGAGGGAGGGGGGTGCAAGCAGCTCTCATAATAACCGATCGTTCAAAGGTCAGCGTGTTGCGCAAACAACTTTATTGCCGAATTAGCTCCAGCGTCATTGCTATAAAATATGCAAGGGTAGGAAACAAAAACTATCAATTTAGTACCTCGTGAAGTGATGTAAGAGTATATCAGACCCGTACTCATTAACTTCGATATTAGCTAGCACAAACAAGTCCTTTTGGTAATTCAGGTTTTTTTCAACTAAGCATCGTTTCTCAAACATATCATGCAATTTTGACCATTTCGAAAGTACACAATTAAAATCCCATAAGAAGCAAACTTTGCCCATAGATTTTGAAACAACATGCCCCCTACAAAAGATCGACTTCTAATTTTTTCGCCCTTCCTTTAGCAATGTATTTTTTGTGACAGCCTGAGCGGTAATCCGTTTTTTGGGCTGAGTGGCGACTGAGGAGGACAAAAAGGCAACAAGGAAAGTCACTCCGACTGCCTGCAACGACCGTCGCTCGCTTAGCTCGATTATCGGTGCTTAAAATGTCTTAGATGAGCAACTTTCTCGAAAGAAATAGGGGTGATATCTGTACTGAAGCTTGTTGCATTTCCCGGTACGAAAAGCTCTGGAGAATCGAAGGATTGCTCAACGAATGTGAGTGTACACGATGTGTGACGGAACGCGCGCATCTCGCCTTGGTCCTTCTAAATAATAATTCTTAAAAAACTCACCACTGTATAAAATTGTTGCATTTCTTCTCATGAATTTTTACCAGCAATTTCTTATCATGCATAGATTGATTTTATCCACATTGCTAATTTTTTTCGTGTGCTATAGCTGTTTTTTCTGACTAAATTTGTTTTGTTTGCTTTACTTTGTTTTTCGTACTAATGCTCTCATTAAAATACTTGTTGGACAGATTTTACATAAGTAATATTACACATATACAACTTTGTTCCCAAAAGTAATTATGGGACTTGTTGGGCAGATGATCCCTTTGTTCACATAAGTAATTATACAACTTAAAATTCTACCTGATGCAGTGTGGTTGATTTCTTCTATCAAGAAGTACCTTATTTTGAAATACATTCGCAACATGGAGGATAAAGAGATGTCAAAGCAATCGGTGAGGACGTCAGACGGCGTCAAAAGGAACACCAATTAAGAGCTGCAGGCCATAGCAACACTGCTCTCGCGTGTGCGGCGCTGCTCTCTTGTACAGGGTGGCGCATAAGTAACGCACCTTTATTTATTACCGCAACATACACTGGGTATCTGTAGACAGAATACGACATGTAAATAGACTTTAAGAGTTCCTCTATCGTTTGCACTCAATCCTTTCGTTATACCTTTAATAGTTTATTTATTAATAATTTTTTAAAAGGGTGCGTTACTTATGCCCCACCCTGTACATCAAGCAGCAGCTGTGGGTGCTCACATGCAGAGTGTGTGGCACGCAAGTGAAAATAAAATGAAATTCTCCAATTACTTCACCAAGTCAGGAAATACTGCATATTGCCACAAGCAAAACCAACAAACATCACCTGTATCTACATATGTGTATATATCAAGCTAGCGTTGGTGACATATGCACTACGTCTCCAACAACAATTTTGGTAGTGATATTTTTTCTTAATATACTCAAAATATGTAAACTTCAAGCATTCAATTTGAGCAACACTTCTTAGCGTAGTTTGACGGAGCTGATCGCACGCGACGCCCGACGCAGCTGTGATGAACAGACCCTCTCATGGCACGGCATGGGCACAGCAGCTCAGGGCCCCATGGCTGGTGCGATCCATCGTGAGTGATGCTCAATGAATTATTCAACTTCGTCTATGGTTGGATGGGTGTCATTTTTATATGGAGATAAAATTTAAAAACTTACAAGATCTAATGCACAAGATAAAGTACAACAATCTCCGAGAGATCACAAATTCTACAGGATAAAGTACAGCAATCTCCAAGTGATCAGAAATTGCTCTCAACACCCAAATCGCTGAGCAGCATCGTACCCTGCTCAGCAATTTTGCGTCGAGATGTTTGTGTTGGTGTCACGTGAACACAAGGCCCTGAGGAAGTGTGCAGCACCGTGCTCCAGCTCAGGAGTTGCTGCCAACTCACACACGTGCTCAACTGTGCAGTGTACAGGAGACGCATTTAACTCCAACAATCTGTGAAATGCAGCATGACAAGGCTTGCTGTAAATTTGTTTAAGCACGAGATCGTCGAATAAATTCTAATGTACACCTCACAGCAACACTCCCACACACGCTCAGTACAGAAAAGCAACACACACCTGCAGTGAAGACCACAGCACCAGCGGCAAGACGCGCACGCTGCACGGGAGAGCGTGCGAGCGCTGTAGAGTTGTTGTGTCGTGGGCGTCTAAGCAAAACAAAATGGCGGCGGCAAGTTGCTCTTAGAGGGGGCCGCAACAACAAGAAGGGGGCGACGAATGAGAGCTTGTTGTGCAGCAGAGAGGGGGCGCTGCACCCCGGCTGCTGTTGTTGTGTCGCTCTGCAGCACCGCGCGCCTCGGCACACAGCCGTCCGCCTCTTGTGGCACGGGGTGCTCAGCGCTGCCTTGCTCTGCCCTCCTCTGCCCTCCTCTGTCTTCCTCTGCCCTGCTCTGCTCTCCTCTGCCCGGCTCTCCTCTGCCCTTCCTTTCTTTTTCTTTCCTACGCCCGTGAGTGCATTAAGACGAAATCATCTTCGGTAGCTAACTTTTCGTATTGCTCCAGCTGTGCTGCAAATGTTATGGACTGATAATCCAATTTATGCGCACCCTAACAAGAGTGTTTTAAACTATGTGTCAAAGGGATTTTTTTTCTTAGTTACTTATATTTATTCGCATTTTCAAAACTAATTTAATTACCGAAAAGAAAGGATGTTAATGTGAGGGTACTTTAGCATCTTTTTTCTCTTTGTTCGTTTCATTAAAACCATTTTTAAAAAAAGGCCAAGGTTTCGAAGAATGTCAAAACTTTAAATAACATCATTTTTTAATCTTCTCATTCTGGTCTTAAATTGCTCTTCTTACTTTCTTACTCTCGTGAATACATTGTGACAACACTATTTTGGCTAGTTAACTTTTTGTACGGCTCCACCTATGTTGAAAATGTCACGGCCAGCATTGTATGTACAACAATCCTTTTCATGTCTTTGACTCCGATGAACTCTTTACGCCAGCACTATTAGCGTAAGAAATATAATAATTTTTTGTTTGGTTAAAGTGAATATTATGTTTTTTCCGCAGCTCACCACTTGGCACAGTAGATGATGCGTCCGTGTGAAAAATTGTCTCAAATCTTGACTGTCTACCTCATGGTTCTAGACGCAAAATAAATCAAATCTGCCCATTTTACTTCTAACATCAATCCCTCACACTCGTATTACTAGTTCCTATGTTCTTATGCTCATAATTCAGTACGAGTACGCACTTACGAGAGGGTTTTCGGAAATGCGTCACATGAATTATGCTTTTCTTAGTCACCTATATTTTCAATGCATCACCATGCAGAATCCGACTACCGCGACAAAGAGGAACTCATTTTTTCGTGCTTTTTTCCGAGTCATGTTTTCGACAATTATCATGGGTATTACGATAACCATGTATGAATAGCAATTAAGGGTCTCTGTGTTAAGGTATTTAAACGCGATTTTTGCTTGTATTTCAATTTAAATGCGCACAAACGAATACATTTTCAACTAAGCGTTACGAGGATTGTGTTCTCTTAGTAACTTATATTCAAATTCACTGTCAAAATCAGATTAGGCAAAGGAAAGGAACTTATTTTTGATGTGCTTTTCTGTCAATCATTTTTTGATTCAACATTTTACACGGGTGTTACGATACCAATGTGTTATTATCGGTCAAGGATGTAAATGTTAAGGTGTTTTAAAAAACAATGTATCAACATTTCATGTTATACTTTATTGGAAATAAACTGTTTTTATTTTTCTTTCTTTTCTTTTCCTGCCGTGACGACCGCCTGCTGCTCCGCTGGACGATTGTGCTGCTGAGTGTCTGCTACGCCTTCACCAATGCTCGAGGCAAGGAATTTTGAGTTGATGTATAGATTTAAGAATTCCTCTGTCGCAATCAATAGCCTCTCAATCTAAAGTCATTGCAGTATTAGTTATGACAGTTTTGCATTTCTTGTTAAATTTCAGTGTAATATAGAGAAATTAATGCGTTCACGTATTATTCTATGAAAATTTAGTTAAGACTTTTTGAATTTCGTACTCTTACTCGATGTTTCTGACGTTTCTAATCCACTGAGAATGAATAGTAAAAAAGAACGAAGCAAATAAAACAACCTATCTCACACAGGGCTGGATGCCCATGCCTCTCTCTCCGCACCAGGTAGATCCGTTAGCGTAGTTGTCGCAGCTTGGAGGCTGTTGGGCCCTTGACGTGTTGTGCGTGTGTGGAGACTGTCGTACGCGCAAACATCTGATGGTGTCGGGAGAAGTGCGAACAAAAAAATACATTTAATTCACTATTCCGTTAAGTCAAAATCGATGGTCGTAACTATTTACTAAGACCCTTCAGTACCGGCGGCAGTGGACTACAACTGAATAATGCACAGTGTGAATGTTCGCTAAAGCGCTACGTCTCCCACCCAAGCGCTTCTTCATGCAGCAGGGAAATTCTGGCTCGTAGCCTAATGGAAATTTGTTATGTCTCTTTGCAAACACTGCATTCTAGGTATAAATTATCTTTAACTGAGGAGCTTTTCGTCTGCTCAGGAGATTTACACCTCGCCCAGAATTCCAAACATTGTTCAGGATTTGAACTACGTTGCCGCATTACAAGTAAATGTTTTTACTGAAATCATAGGAAGAATTATGCTTAAATCAAAATTACTAAATCAACAACTTTTGAGATGTATACAAGATTTACATGTTAATACCTATATTTACCTTTCCTGTAAATATATATATATATATGTATTCACATATATTATAAAAATATTTTATAAGAAGCTGAGATACCTTCACACTTTCTCAAATTATCCCATTTGATATCAAAACTATGCGACAAAATATTCATACCGGTATTTTAACATTCAGAGGTCGCACCCGCCATGTGACAATGTGCTGATTTTCCAGATAACCTACAGATACAGCAATTGTCCTGTTACTTTTTTAGTTAGTATTTTCCCAGTAGGCATTTGATGCCACTGCTTTTAGTTATTACTCATAATATGTAATATGGACTCGATCCGATATATGTTGAGATAGAATTTCACAGCTTAGTCAGAGATTTGACGGCTTTCCTCGTTTTGTCTGAGAGCTTCTTTTCAGTATTTGACCCGACCTGTGACAAACATAATTTCTGATGTTCATCATTAGTAATTGCTTTGTTGTAATCTTCTTTCAATATGACGCCTCTTTCATCAATAACATTGTCCACTTTCATTTGATATAGCACATTCTTTGCCATCTAAAAGCTCTTCCAAAAGCCAACCTTTCACCGGTTTTCTCAAAAAGGATGAAATCTCCTCTGAATTTTGAAGAAAGAAATTAAGTGAGCAGCAACAAACACTTCAAGGTGCTTCTGCTGATATGCTCTCACCATCTATTTGTGTCTTCTTTGTCGGATCTGTATATGCTGGCATTGTGAGAGCCTCTCATCTTCTCTTTAGTATCATGACTGATTTCATCATCAAAGAAAAGCTGAGCAAACAATTCTTTTGAGCGACATCATGAGTGATTCTTAAATTTCTGTAGAACACTTTTTGCACGTTGTTCATTCTTATTTTGTTATTATGAAGTTTCGCGACCAGACAGAGATCATTACGAGGATCATTGGCGGCATTTGGAGTTGAGAGCCAATGTTTGATGTAAATTGAAGCAGAAAAACCGCTTATGGCCGTCAGATCCTTCTCTTCTCTTGCTGTTCTTTTAAATGATTTTTTAAACATGAATATTTTCATTGAATGTGAAATTTTCGCCCTTCAACATGTTCCATGGCGGGCACGAAACTTCTCGAATTTTATTCCAATTTATAGAGTGCCTCTTTACAAGATTATTGTTCGTTCCAGTAACTTTTTCTAATCGTCACGAGGCTGTAGTTCGTTTATTCGTCTAGCTGTAAATTAAATTATTTCCTCCTTCTTTAATATTAAGTAATTTTGCGATGATCAAATGTAGTTAAATCCAGCCTATTCTAGTTTGTTTTCAATCTTTCGAACAATTGTCTGTCATAACCTTAAGATGACTGTGATATAGGAGAGACCACTGCTTGTAGGAGGATTTCTGAAGCATGGTGTCTCCATGGGAACCATAACAAATCTTTTTCTATTTTCTGTTCAATGAAGACACAGGATTCATTTTCACGACCATTTTTTATTGCCGTTGTATCAAAACACATTCGTTTACCTGATCTATTGAACTAGAATTATATTTGTCAAATACACGACATCTGCAGTATCTTTGCGTGTTTTATTGTCTATTTTTGGACTCTCAGCAGTTGGTTGTCTCCATTCCTACTTACATTAGAACTGGCAAACGGGGAATTTCTTTGTTTCTATCATACTAACGTCTTCCAGAAGTTTGTAATCCCAGTGAACGATCAACGGTTTGTCAATTTTAAAATTTTTAAACATGAAAACTTTCACTTCCGTTTTCTTTTTTTTCTGTATATCTTGCTGTTCAAATCGTTTAGTAGCTTATGCTGTAATCTTCGGAGTCTTTCTTACGCTTGCTATCGAAGGTATGAGGATTAGAGCAGCAGATCAATCGCTGATTTTTCCCACATCTAGTGAAAAGACTAGATTGTCATTTAGAACTTTCTTCTTCTTTCTTGGTGGCCCTTGTTTTGATGCTGAGGGTTGTGCCAGATCCACCTCTTCCATAACAGTTGCTGCATCACTCGGTGAGCCGGTACAGTCGCTGCTGCTACTTACTTTAACTACTGTATCATCAAACGAACTTGATTGAAGAATTCGCAATTTTTCTAAAAACTTGTTGCTTCATTGAAGCTTCTTCTCGGAGCTTTGCAGTTTCTCTACCTACTTCCGACATTTTTCGCTTTTGACCTTCTCTTTGTAGACGAAGAAAATCTCTATTTTCTTCAATAGTTATTAATTTGTTTACATGAACATGCATGTGCTATGTCAAAAAATTGGAGCAATTTTTCTTTGCGAGTATTTTCTTTTTCAGATGATTCTTTTCTCTGTTTTTTCAGTATTTGCCATTGATCATCCAGCTCATTTAATTTTTTGAGAAAATCACATTTTTGGATTGCTTGTATTGCTGTATTTTGCCACACGTCTAGCCCATCATTAACAGTGGAAGTTTTACAGTTTCCTACATGTTGCGTCTGTTATTCATCTATGAAGTTAGCCCTTCAGTATTTGTCGTCAACGTACTTTGATTTAATGTACTCATTTACAGGCCAATCATCGAGTTGTCAATCATGCTTCTCACTGTCATGTTTATCTCACGAGATTTCAGAATAATTAAAAGATATTTAAAAGAAACAAGACCAACTATACATACCTCCTTGGTTACTGTAATGCCCACAATGAGTTCAGTTGTAATCCAATACCATTGACTGACGTGACGTCTGTGGCTGCTTCAAAGATGAGCTATTATTTTCTTCGAATATTTTATTAGCAATAGTTCTACGTTAGACAATAATGTTATTTTAACTCTAACTCACCGTTTCTGTGCAGTGTAACCTCGAACAAAAAGAAAAAGAACATAACTGATTTCAATTTGCTCGTCAGATTTACAATTTTCAAAGTCAGGGCAAGATCTTTTCATTTGGCTCGTCTACAATTTTACGGAGAACATTTTTGAGATGAACAGAATCATTATGAGCATCTCCAAAAATCTGTGATAGTGCAGCTCTTTGCATCACCCTAATATATACAGGGTGTTTCAGAGCAAGAGATGTAAAATTGCACACCAAGTAAAAAATAGCCAAATAAATGTTTTTTCTTCAACGAAATTTTCCGAAAAAATCTGTTTTTTTTATATATATTAGCTGTTTATTGTTTTAAAGGATGAAATTGAATGCCACAGTTACTCGCAAGTTTTATTTGGAATTTACTTTACCAAAATCGTTCAAAATGTGTTCCACCTACATCATTGCAATTTTCAAATCTTAGCCTCAACGACTGCCGGATATTAGGAAACACGTCTGACATTTGAGAAATCTCACCAGCAACCACTGAAATTCTGTGCTAGATTTCTCTCAGATTCAATAGGTGTAGCATAAACAAGGCTTTTCATGTGTCCCCCAAAAAAAATCGAATGGAGTCATGTCAGGAGATCTAGGAGGCCATGCAACAGGACCATTTCGCCCAATCTACCAATCATGAAATTGACAATTCAAGAAATTTCGGACACTAAAATGGTAGTGCGCAAGAGCACAATCCTGCACACCTGGTAGCACGATCTGTAACATTATAAAATCTTCTTGCTAACACTTTTTTAATGGAATATCACTAAAACTAAATTTTACCATTGTAAACTTTCATAGAATAGAAGTGTTAGTAACATAAATTCCAAATAAATCTTGCGAGTAATTGCGTTTTTAAATTTCACCCTTAAAGCAACAAACAGCTAATATCTCAAAAACTTGAATTTTTTTCCAAAAAATTTTTAATGGAAAAAAGTGTTTATTTGTCTGTTTTCTACTAGGTGTGAAATTTTGTACCTCTTGTTGTGGAACGCCTTAAATACATTTATACTAGTGTACACGGCTTGTCACAAATGACGGGATTCAATATTTTTCTTAAATATATCTTCCAGATGTGGATGACAAAGAAATACAGGGAGTCCATTAAGTCGCGGTCCAATTTGAAATTACTGCTGCTTTAAAACTGTGCATGACAGAAACAATCAGTAAAAGGTATTAGAAATAAAAAAAATAGATTTTTAAATCGGTTTATTACAGCCTCATCAAATTTCAAGATGTCCGCCATCATTAGCTATGCATGGGATAACATGATTTTTAAGTTCATTAAAAACAATTGCCAGTTGGTCAGCAGTAATGTCTGAGAGCACATCAGATATTATACCTGTCAAGTCTCTCAATGAACGAGGTCTGGTTGCGTGCACTCTTGTTTTCACATGTCCCTATAAAAAATAATGTAAAATAGTCAAATCTGGGGAACGTGGAGAC
Source organism: Platorchestia sp. MABIK (assembly GCA_014220935.1). Classification (NCBI taxonomy): domain Eukaryota; kingdom Metazoa; phylum Arthropoda; class Malacostraca; order Amphipoda; family Talitridae; genus Platorchestia; species Platorchestia sp. MABIK. The sequence continues at coordinate 41,814 of JACJUY010002331.1, read as the reverse complement.
CATGAAAATAGACCACCTCGTTCAATCCATCTGTTAGTATCGTGTTTTCTTATGCACTGCGATTGATGGCGGACATGTAGAAATTTAAGAAGGCTGCAATAAATAAATATAAATATCTAATTTTTCTTGTTGCTAGTACTTTTTACAGATTGTTCCTATCATGGAAAGTTTCAAAGCTACAGTAATTTCAAATTACTGTATTTCAAATTTCACCGTATATGTATATATATATATACGGGGAGAAGACTGAAAAGCAGAAAACTTTCAAAAATGAGCTCAGAAATACCTTGTACAAATGTTTTGAATCAATTATTTGTGCCATCAGCAGACAGTGAGCAGGCAATGAGAAGACGGTCAGAAGGCAGTCAGTAGACAATTAAAGCGATGTCAGCAGAATGTAGGGAGCTCTCACATGTACTATTAAGAAGCATAATACTCTTACAGACACAAAATTATTTCGGTCCGAAGAAAGAAACCTCGTCCGAGTCTTGGTGTCTAAATCCTATAAGCATTCGTACTCGATTCATTTTTTTTCTTTATTGGGGGTCTGCGTGACACACGTAGCTTCCTAGATTTCATTCTGTGCTCACACCACAACCCCCGCTGGACCCAGTCCTCACTACGCCTCACGAGGAAGGCACGGATGATGTCACAACTCTCAAGACACCAAACTTGTATCACAGATAGTACCTGTGATTAAAATATTCTTGTACCTGAGCACTGGTGAAACTCGTTTCATAGATACGGTCATTGAGCATCCTTAAAGAGCGTCACCAACCAACCAACCAAGATGGTTGGTTGGTTGAACCAATTTAATCACACCAAACCTGTAAATTTTGAGTAAGTTGACGTGAGCGCGAGGTCAGGTCGGGAGGACGACGTGCGCGTGTATCAGCCGGCCTGCGTCCTCAAAGGTGCCGCCTAATTACGCTCCTTTTAAGCTCATTAGCAACGACAATCACGACTCCAGAGCAAAAAATTCGCTTCTTGATTGCCAATTTGAAAAGGAGTCAACATGGGATTGCGAAATGAGGGAATGAAAATTCATTACACCTCTCTAAAGTCAACAACATTTGCTACTGCGCTTGCGCGGAAGAAGACAGACGGACAAATTTCAGCATAAATACTCTATGTGTTTCCTTGGTCTTGTAGTAGCTCTTTAAGCTTCTCAAATGATGTTCTTGTTCGTGTTCTAGCTCAACTGAACTCGCTCTCTATGCAGGGTTGGCTTTTGCATTTCTATAAACATATTTCACGCAGTCGGCTTGGAAATCTAAGCCTTAGATAAGAAGATAACATGCAGTTTAACAGGAGATAAATTCATTTTTTTTTTAAATGAGCTCTGTAATTCATTGTTTCATTTTACTGTCACTGTCAGTATAAGGATTTCTTCGTTTCATATCTGCAAATTGCACAGTACAATAGAAGAAGTACGTAAAGTTGATCAACCATTTAATAAGTAAAACAGCATTGGTTTTTGTTCATTACATTTCAGGCTTGTTTCTTACCGCAACAGAGAGCTATAACAAACACAGTAGAGTGACACAGTACAATCGCGCTCATTTCACATGATGATTGTAACAAAAATGTTACTCGTGTTCGTTTTGTGTAACTAATCTTTGTAGTACAAAGATCTCACAGTATGAATACAAATTTTACCCTTCTGCAGCAAGATGTTTAATATACGATCCTTCTAATCTTCCAACATTGCTCAGACATATGTATATAGAAATGTTGTCAAGCTATAAATATTCTATACAAACGTGTGAGGATAGAATCGCGCTGTTCCAAGTCTCTATTGATCTCGTGAGGCAGAGAGGTGCTTGAATATACACGTGAATTTACAAATATCAAATGATATTAAAAATATACATTAGGAAGGGGAGTCACCCCTTCCTCCATACGATAAAAAACGTATTCAACGCTCTCATTCAGCAGCTGAAGAAATGTCTTTGTCTTGCGTTAATGTTTTTATTCCTATCATTAAAGTAAAGAGGCTAATTCTAAAAATGAATGCAAACACATAAGTTTTGAAACGGAGTGTTATCTTCCATTGTTCGAGCTTTTTGGATCAAACTTTTTACTCCTACAAAAAAACAAATGGCCTTACATCGTCAAAAGCAAAGCTCTTACCCTCTCTCCCGACCAATCTTCATTCTTGCGTCATAATTTCCTTCTTGCCAAAGTCAGGGCTCCCACTCTGCTCGCCAGACACTGCCACAATTCGCTCCCTCATCTAATCAATTCCCAAGTCGCTGATTTGCGCTACTTTCGGCGGCGCTCCAAGACAAAACCTGCCTCGGGGAGCGCGAAACTTTCTCCGGACCACAGCAGAAAACTTCGGCTTCCTAAAGCACGAAACAAAAGATAGCGGGGCCGCTAACACTGGACTCATTAGCGCAAAAATGCCTCCTCACGAACAACTTTAATTACTCGAACATCTTCAACTGGTCCGGGGACTTCACGCTCCCGCGGGCCGATAGGATATCGCCTCTCATTCAGCGCGACATGCGACAGACTTTACCGTCAGAGTTGGTGCACCGAAAAAATGAGAATATGTAAAACGCTCCATGAAATTCATACGGATTTCTTTTCCATTTATGGTTTCTTGAACTTACGAGAACTCTCATGGCCAGAAAGGCCCTTGAAAAAAATTCACTATATTTTCACCCAGATTACTTACCTAACCCACCTTCATACAAACTGATCCTAGACTAATTTAATTTTCTGATGTAAGCGTATTCTAATTTAACCTCACTTACCCGGTAATAATTAATTTTTTCCTTTTCATTTCAATTATTTTTCGTAATTTTTTCAGTTTTTTTCATTTTTTTTAAATAGCCTAACCTCGTGTCTTATCTTGACCTATCCTAACATAATCTGACCTCTCTTAATTTGTGTGTTAACTCAATGTATCCTAAAATACCCCAACCTATCCTATCGTACCATAGCTTAACCTAGCTGAGTCTAACCTAACCTATCTCGTAACCTAATACAGTAGAGTTCCTGACAACTGGACTAACATGAATACCGGACACCTGACCACTGGACTAACATGAATACCGGACACCTGACAACTGGACTAACATGAATACCGGACACCTGACAACCGGACTCACATGACAACCGGACATGCAATGCATTGAATATAAGCATAGTTTACCCCTTTTTCAAGAAGGCAATGAACGATAATAAAGATGAATAATAACAATTAACGTTACATTACTTACAGTAAAATGAAACTCATATTTATAGCAATCGTAGAAACATTAATTTAACATGTGTGATTCCTTGGTTTAGTCTAACCACAAACATGATGTTTTGTTTTTTAATGTAAACATGCAATTCTTGAAAATTTTCCTATGTTTGTAATGTTCCTATGAACTGCAATAAAGTAATTTGCCTGCAATAAAGTAATCTACGTTTGAATAAATCTTTAATTTTTTCAATCTTCTTGCGGATGACTTGATAACCGGAATAACTTGACATCCGGACATGTTTGAGTCCGGTTGTCAGGAACTCTACTGTATATCCAAACCTCAGGTCGCCCATTGTTTCCGAAACTAATCTGACTATCGTACCGCATCTTTACATGAACATAATTGATAATTTACATAACGATAGTTTATTCGGTATCGAAAGTCACCTCAACTTACCGCTACAGTCCATCTAAAAAACTCATGCCACCAGCTGTAGAGTCACGATGACGTACAGTCTTAACAAACAAGCTCTAGATAGCTACTTGGAAGGTGAGCTATTTCTGAATAGCAAAATGCACTAAGGGAAAATACTAAGCCTAACGCATTATATCTCAATGTTGCATCTATGAGACGTACTTACTCAACAACAGAGCATATTTTAGTTTGGGAAATTTTTGTTGGAAAAATTGGTTGCCCATGTTATTATTGAAAGTGGGACACTCATCCACAGGCAGGTAGGCACATGACTGTAGATTTATAGTTAAATGACACTTGAAATCTGTGCTTTCTGGAGATAAAAATGTCCATTGGACTACGTGCACTTATTTTTGTGCACTTGTGCACTACGTTACATCAGTGCTTGTGAACTTATTTATCTTGTGATGCACCAACGCGTTTGATAATTCCTAAAGACCAACATGGCTCACAATGTACTTGCTTTTTGCAATTTTACGTTCTCATCGTCAGGCAGCGTTTCCATTTGGACGCCACTTCGCTTCGTAATCATCGAGGTGGGAGTCTCGATACTTGTACTATTGTATTTACAATGAAGCTATTGTAGTTTCTTAATGGTACTTTTAAACTGAGGATACTAAACCATGAAACTTTTTCATTGTTTTTCACCGACTTAAGTTGTAATTGAAATTACGATGGATTTGATGTGAAACATTGTTCCAAAAGTACCTGATTTATTTCTTATCTCTATGGAACCGGCAAAATTTACTAAGCTCTTTTCTTCAAAATTGACGGATTAACATGCTTGGCATGTTCATAAAAACTGATTGGGGCTGAGGTATCAGTCATTGTCCTATCAGCACCTGAGCGGCAATTTAATATGGTTTCAATGTAGTTTAATCGTCGTCCGAAGAGAGGAGCCATTTGAATCAGTAATAAAGTTTTCAGTCTAATCATCGATGGAAATCATTTCAGAGAAAATCAGCTTGAAAAATTAAATGCGATTTCATGTTTGCACTTTAGACAACGATATTTGCTATAACTCCATTCGTCTTAGACCGCCCTTTAGAGAGTAAAACGATTGAAATTTTGCCTAATATTGTTAGTGTAGCTGACACTCGTTATTTAAAGTTTCCACTGGATATTTCAGTTTATTTATTGTTAAGAGTTCATCTCAAAAATGGCATTTCTCTGATACCTCGAGCTTCAAGCTGACTAAGCTGCAGAAACAAAACTAAGAGCAGCAAACAGACGAAGTGATCACGAGCGGCTCGCGTCCCCTCGAACAAAATTTTCGGAACGACCGAAGTCCTCCGATGAGAGCAATTAGCTTCGCGCTCGTCGTGAGGGAGAGGGGGTGCTGTAGGAGCCGTGTTCCCGTTACCACGTTATCGGAGCTGCTAGATACACTCACGTGTGGTGTAATTACAATAAGAAAAAACGAAAATACATATCGAGCAGATTGCCGTGTTCATTGTACCTAGAAGACCTGAGATTCACAGATCAGATGCTGCGAGCGTCTATCCTGGTGGCCTGTTCAGTGCGCTGGCGAGAGCGGTGTTGCCGCCGTCCCGGAGCAGCTGATACACACAACAATGAACTCTACATCAAATTAGTCATTTATACTTTCAAATTTTCTTTCTCTAATCAAGACCGATTTATGGCTCGTGTATATCAAATTAAATTTTTTTCCCAGTAAATCCGAAAATGATAACCTGAATCTTTATTTTAGAAATCTCCGAAAATTAAAAATCAGAGTAATTAGTTAAAAATCCGAAAAAATAGCCGAGTAAAGTTTGCAACTCACATATGCCAACATGTTTGACGAAATGTAATAATTCCCATGGCATAAAACCGTATCGAAACTAGCTTTGACTAAGTTATGTTTAAAAATAAACTTCAAGAGCTAGTTCAGAGAGAGAGAGAAATAATTTTCAATCTCCCAATTAATAGTACTGATATTAACTGCGCACTAGCTACAGGATCGCAGAATAGAACAACACACGCTGCACATTGACTAAAGATGTGTTTTTGCTACGATTCTCCTGTCCAGCACAGTCTGTACTTCCCTTCACACAGTCTGCAGTTCCTCTGAC
>JACJUY010002331.1:22237-35173 GCA_014220935.1 Platorchestia sp. MABIK | reverse complement strand
ATGGGTCATAACATACTTCATTTCGGTACCCCATGTTGACAAAGTGCTATTTCATTTGATATTATTCTGTTGCAGGATATTTTTACGCACTACATAAAGGAACTTGAAATCTTATTATTTTCGCACATTCCCTGCATAGAGCTAGGACATTTACTGAGCCGCGTCATGAGCCGACGAGCTACGGTACATTTTTCTAAATTATTTGAGCTATTTCCGTAAATAAACTTCTAGCTCAACACAGCTTTTTGATTCAATCCCTTCCTCAATAACCGCACGCACGCATTCTGGCCTTAGCTCTGCAGCGTAATTTCTCACCCTGCCTCATGTCTCAGAGCAGCTCAGTTCATGGCTGTTTCGTCCGTACGTTTTTAGCTCATAGAAATGTTCAAATTTTTCTCCTTTTTATGAGTTATGCTAACATTAAATTCGATCATTCGAGCACTATGTTACTCACTCTGTCCATTATTTGCACTGCTCCTACTATTCTCTTGTTGCCGTCGATATACTTTTCCGCATGGCTTAGGCCTTTCTCGCAATATTTCTACGCATGAGCCCTTGCCCCACTGCTGCTGTCATTCTTCCTGCATGACTCTGCCACCATTGTTCTGGCTTCTGGCACTGCTGCATCGCGCCCAAGACTTTCTCTGCGAGTCTCAGGAGCGCCTTGAGCGAACAAAAGGACGGCGTCCTCGAATCGCTAACGTTTTAATTAATTTTTCTACGCACTCAGAAGAGTCCGGAAATTTTTGCCTTTCAAGTAGTAATGGATTGCAGAAATTAGAATAAAGAAACAGTGCGAAGACTACCGCCCCGTCCATTTGTTCCGGACGAAGGCAGGCGCTCCCTCTTAGCGCCGGAACCCTCGCTGTGTTTAAGACGCGCAGCGACGGGCTGTAGAGTACGCCTGAATCCTCTTATTACGGCAGCAGAGGTATCTTGATATTGTCTTTTTTGACGGAATTGGCCTGCGATGTCGTGGCTTTAGATATGAATTGAAAAGACTCCCTAGAACACAAGCGGGAATTCAAACTTTGAATGTCACTTCGCCGTTGATTTAGATGCACAATGAAATCTTACAAACCGGAAATGAGAGCTCAGGAAATGTGTTTTCAGTGTTGTATACAGGAAGCATCACTCTCATCTTCATGATAGAAAAGATCGAACTACAGAGTTGAGAGTTTCTTGGGTAAGTTAAGCTTTGCAGCTGCTGCATCTTTTCTAAAAAAACTGTTGTTGTTTAGAAAACTGCATCCAGATTAACTTTAATGACGAAATTTTAAATTTTTCTAAAAAAGTTTTTAGAAATCGTTCGTTTAATCATCACCGTAAGTTGATGGCGGATGTAGTTATTATGATTAAAATATAAACTTTTTCTATTAGTTAGGAAGCTTAAATGTACAAAAATACCGAGCAGCTACATTGTGTTTCCGTAACACGGGCCATCAGGCGCTACAGAGCGAGGCAATTGTGACGTGAATTTTTTTTATGTCATTCTTTGTTTTCTTGCCAGATATATGAATATGAGGCCTCATATGCTGGTTTTTCACCATTTCTTAGCGGAAAGCAGTATTATATCTGCATGCATATTTAGAGATTGAGAACTGCCCTCTCACTTCCTGATCTAGGCAGTCGAGTAACAATAACACAATCCCTCCAAATTCCCCACCTAGCACCCCCCTCATCAAACCCAGCCGGTCGACACACACCTGCACTGCACAGTTCTGTACACTACCGTCTTCTTAGTTGAACTGTAGTCATCTGCATAGCTCGGTCTACATTACGCTGGTGCCTAAATGTGACCAAATTAACAAGACAAAAGCACTCAAACACAATCATTTGCGCTTCCTGTCTCACTACAACACGGCACCCAATCACTCCCACACCAGCGCACTCCCTTCCAACACTTACCCCATGCACACATCCCCTGCTGACGCCAAGTCACGCTCGCAAGGACCTTCACAACCTCAACGCACAATGCTAGGAATGATAACCCAAACACCAGTCAATAACAGATCAATTTTCCCAAATCGCTCGACAATGTTTCTAAACATCACTCACATTTTTAACGGATATACATGTATAGGAAAAAAGCTTCTAAAATAACGCGTCCCTTCAGCGCCCAATTTTTTTCTTGAAGAAGAAAATTTTTTTTTACAATAATTATTTGATGTTTTGGCATCCTTAGTGATAAAAAAACAACGTGCTATCGGGAAATCGGGACGCTGAGACTAGATCGAACGTAAACGCGTTCTGAACGTAGATGATTCAAAGTTGTGTAGAAACTCACCTTCAATTTTGTGTAATTGCATTTATTCGAAAGTGGACACTGGTGTCATCGTGGGCGTTAAAGGGTTATTAATGAAATCATGTTAGAAAATAACTGCGAAATATCACGAACACCAAAATTTAACTTCGACTGACATTCAAATTTGGCTGAACAAACGTCATGTCTTATTTATTAAACGAACACCGCGTGATGGTAATTAGAAATTAGACATTGTCAAACAACATTTACAATATAGCAAGTAACTCAAACACATTACCAAATAACATCCAAAGAACGTCAATTAAGACAAAATATGGTTCAGTGGAAGCGTAAATTTTCAAAAAAAGTCTGACAAACTTGGTTAAACAGGGGCTAAGTTATGGAATATAGGGAAACATTGTCGAACAATGGATTGTTCAGTAGATTTAACTACTAGAAACAGGTTTTTCAGTCGTAAAATCTACTGAAGAATGAAGTCTGCTAGCCATAAAATGACCCTAAATTCCACTACACCACTTTCAAAGCAGATTAAATAGCACCCTAGCAGGTGAAAAAAGCAAGCATAAGTTCCTAAATACAACATAAACATCAGCCAACGCACGGTAACTACAAAATACCACAAAAACTCCACTCAAGCTCTGTCAAACGGCACCGAAACACTACCACACCGCCACACCAGGTGATGACGTCAGCAGTTTCCTTAAAGCTGACGACGATTTCAAGCTTCACTTCAGACTAGAAATGTCGAGGATGCCGTGCCCAGTAAGCTCAAGCTGGTTCGGGGCGACATTTTTTTATGTTGCTTCTCGTTTTTGTTCACACTTGTAATGTTCACACTTCACTTACGTAATATTGCGATGCTCTTCGTAAAAGTGCTCTAAGTCCTTAACAAATGATTTCAAGTAGTTTTTAATACTTGTTTTAACTTTATCGCATCTGCAAACATGGATAATAGACGAAAATATTCCTACATTCTTTCCAATTTAAAGAAACAAACCTTAAGTTTTGATTCTCGTTTTACATCCAGCTACCTATTTTTACTGCGCCTTTACATCTCCTGCGTTGATGGTTACAGTTATTTCATCTCTTGCCACGGTTTTCTTAATTTGTTGAAATTTCACAAAGTCTCCACAACCGCAACAAATTTTGCGGCTATCTGATATCGGTGGGACATTCAATTCTTGAGTAAACTTGCACGTGCAGAAACTTGCACGTGCCGGCAGCAGTGCCCTACCAATTCCACACTCCGCCAAGCTGAGAATGCATTTTTAATTTATGAATTCATTCATACATAAATATTTGTTATTCCTATTTGAGAATTTTCCGCCAGCTTCACGTAAAGTTTTGTCAGATAATTTGAATCTCAAATGACCTAAAATTTCTTATTCTAAATTTGCTGATGATGATCAATTTAAGACTTATTTTGACAATTCGAGCGCAGATATCTAGCGGAAAACCCTATAGCATTTTTCATGTGTTGCAGCATATCCTCTATGTACTCTCCTGATGTTCACAGGATAACCCCATTGATTTCGATTGAATTTCAATATATGAAGAATTTTGACGGTGTTCGATACATAAAAGACAGACTTTCGGATGTTGTTTGGTACTCACAGAGTGAACGAGGAAATTTATCAATAAAGTCAGCAGATTTCCAGCTCATATGAGGCATTCAATAAATTTTCTCAAAAAAAATACTTGTGCTCAGAAATCCTTGTAAGTTACAGGGACTAGCAGGAAGCGGACGAGTGATCGGCGCCAAGGAAAGCAAGCCTGACAAATACCCTATAGCTTGTAGATCGGCATCTTCAGCAATGAGCAAAATAATGGAGGCTTAGCTTTGGGAATCCAAATCATCAATAAAGACACGGAACTAAGAATGTACTTCTGAGCTGAAGTTTACTTGGTGATGACTGTTCATTAACCATCAGCAGGGATGAACTTCTTGGCAGATTTGTTCCTCACTCGAGCGATGCCGACTGGGGTGTCTTCGGTAAACGTTAGGGTTGGCTCGATCTTTTTTCGATTGAATTTTATATTTTTTGACACTTTTATTTCTTATGTGAACGCCTCGAAAATTAAGTTTGTTAAAATCAAAAAAAGAACTGTTTTGTTCCTAAGAATTCAATGCATTTCAGAGGCATTTAGAATGTACTTTGACCTTATTTTGGTTCATCTACGTTTGATGAGTATTGAGTAAGGGTAATTAACTGAGTATGTATGTGACGAGTTAGAAACTTAGAAACAATACTAGTCCCAATTACCAATCTTTACTTTATAGGCTGCTTCGAAAGTAATGTAACGAAACCATCGCACGAATTTTTCAAGAATGAAATCTTTCTTGAAATAAAAGATGAAGTTGAGGTACGAACCAAGTTGGTTATGTAATAAATGAGGCATTGTATGAGCACCGTCTCAGCACAGCCGCAGCGACAGGCAGGGCTGCGCATGTCTGTCGCATCAATACAATACACCTGGACGCCCTTCCTCAAATTTGTTTCACTTATAAACAATTGTAATCGCTTTCAGTAAAAGAAGTATTTACAGCGTTCTCAGTAGACTTAGAGCTCTTGAAAGGCTATTAAAATTATGAATAATTTTAGATTATCATCCATAAGCGATATTTCTTGCTTATTTTGTTAAAGGGTACTTTAATTCCTCCCAAACTTTTATTTAAAATATTTTAAATACGAAAAAACGAGTTAGTCATTTTGAGAATGTTTTCCTTCTAACTTATAGATCAAGTAATATTTTCTTCATCTTCTTCAGTTACGATAAGAAAAAACCCGCTTCATAATTTTAAACATGATTTAAATTCCATTCAAAATAATGTATGTCTTCCTCTCATTTAGATCAAAGTATATTCAGTTTAATTAGGTCATCAGTTTCACTAACCAGCCTCACAGTTCATAGCCTCATGTCTGCAACAGAGCAGAAGCTGTCGAGAATACGCAGAGGGCGGCACGCAACTCAGAGCAGCGCTACGCACGGGGTGTCATCGCTCGATATTACGCTCGTCTCTGGAACACTTGGTGATATTTTTGCAGGTACTGTAAAAATGATCATCACACTCAAAAATTTTCATTGCATATAGCCATTTATTGAAATTTAATGCTAGTTTGACTCTAAATTGTTTTATTGAAAATGTGACAGAACAAAAAATCAAAGCCCATTCGCAGAACGATAGATTCTACTACAAAAATTTAATGTGAGCGTCTTTCAAGAAATGAATGATCGGAAAATTTCAAAATTTCTTTAGTGAGAAGGAAAGTACTTCATAACAGTATTAAGAATCAATAGCATGACATTTTATGTTTAAATTTTTCATCAAACGATTATTATACTGCTCAAGCTAATTTTATCATTTAATTTCTAAAGTGTTATTTCATTTTTCAGTGGCGACATGGTACAATTATTCTAGAAGGTTTATTGAAACCCGACTCTTTCTTTTTAAATTTTAAACAGGAATTTTCAAATGGATTCAAATAACGAAGTACCGAAGCCGTAACAAAAAAAATGATTTCATCTTGGAGTCATGCCAGCACAGATTCAGACGCATGTTTAGGATCTTTGTCCTACAAGAAGCGTAACTACCAGTCGAGCTTAAAATTTTGCGCCGATGACTTAGAGTTTCCAATCATTTTCTTGGTGAAGTTGGCAACATTCTGGTGTGTGAATACTCTATCACCCTCTGCATATAAAATCGAAACACAAATGATCCTTCAAAGATTTATCCTTAGAGCACGTTTTCGATTATAGTTCTGGTATATATCTTCAATTAAGTGAGTGCGTTGAAAACTGAGTTTTAATTTGTCTCAGAACTAGAAGGACGTTTGAGAAAGTTGCCTCGCATACCACTAATTTACGAAATGGCTAACTCTTTTGGTAATTAATTGCAATACAAATATGGAACTATTAAGAGCTACAGGATTATACATACTAGGTAATTTTCCAGTTCTTGTTTCATTTAATTTTCATGCAAGGCAAGATTAAGGATGATTATCGTAATTTTTTCATTTAACTTTTTTTCAATAAGTGTACTGCCATTGGTTGATATCATCCGCGCCTCCAATCAACAATCCAAGCGAATGTTTTATTTTAAAATATATTCTGATTTAGACCTCATGTAGACACTTTTTTATGTTGAGCTGATATGAACTCAAGAGACAGCGACAAAGACTCATTATTTGACCCAAAATTATTTCTGATTACTTGCAATGAGTGCAACTATAACCACAGAGTATATTATTGTGTAGAATGCAGGTGAATAGGGATCAAAATACTGCAATTTTTACATGAAACTTTACGACTGATCGCACTAGTAGACTTCTGCACGTCTGGCAAGAAGTGACTCTGAGGCTGCAATTAATAAAAACGGAATGCTTTCCTGTGTGGACTGCAAGATCAGCGGCTTTATGAAAATTTCTTTTTCGTATTATTATTACGTACGTTTCATCGCCATTTTGCTGAACGTTGGTTGAAAATTTTTCAACAGTTAGTTGTTCAAAACCCACAAAAGCGTGATAGTGGGTAGAAAATTAACCAAGGATGGCTAGCTTACGAAAAACAGCGCTCCAACTCTTTCCTCACCGATGGATTTTATCATAGAAAAAAATGAGAGTACAACTTATATATTTAAAACTTTTTGAAGCAAATGCCTTTTTAGAGCTAAAGTAAATGCCAACGAAGTTCACACCTGCAACTGAAGCCAGCAGCTGCAGCAGCCACGTGGCCTGGGCTCCGCGCAGCATGCAAGTCTCTTGCGTCATCTCCAAATAAACACCAAAACAACTCCTAACTCCATCAAGACTACATAGCGTCTTGAAAAGCTCGCTCGATCTCCACGCTTCTAAGTTCCACCGCCAATAAAGAGCTCAGAAAAATTAACTAAGCTTCGATCATGCGGAATTTATTATTCAAACAAGATTGTGTGCACAAGACATTGCTCTCCTCCCCTCAGAGTAAACGATACATAACAGCATAAACAGGAGGCAGAGCTTCAGTGCGGCACCGGCGAGCGGGATGGAGAGATGCCGCTGCCTTGGCCCGCTCTCCTATCGACCAATCGCTCTCGCCGCTCCGCTTGCTGGCAGGTCGCTCGCGCTGCCTTCATCTCTACTGACAATCTTTATTTTCTTAACTTATCACGTAACTTCCACATATTACTTGTGTAAAATACTTCATGTGTCCCTCATACCTAATTTTCAAGTTGAAGGACCTTCTATTTCCTCCTATGCACATGAAATGGAAGCGAACAGAACTATAAGGAGTGACTCATATAACTCCCTGAGCTCGGCGAGAAATTACTGCTGAAATGGATTAAAAGTGTTAAAAATTTACTGATTTTTTGTCGAAAGTGTTTTTTTCTATTCCTGAAACATATCTAATGAATTCTTCTCGGCACATTGGGCAAGATAATTTATTTTTCAAAAAATTACGTAAATAATTTTATTTCTCTCACAGTACGCTGGAACAGCAACGCAGTTGCTGAAAATGCCTCGAGGATTGTGCCGTCGTAATTCAGCGTTTTTTATTCTTTCTCACAAATTTCTAGAATTTAGAATAAGATGTCAGATTTTTCGTCGAAAAGTTGTTTGCGTTGATACAAACTGCAATGCTATTCCGTCATCGCGTTCCGTCAAAAAATAAAAGCTCATCGAGGGATGCCGCACTTCTCTGGGTCAGGAAGTAAAAAATATCAGAGTAAAATATCCAAACGCCCACGTCACGATGGATTAAAAAATTTCTAATTTTGATGTTGGTTTCAAATGACGAGCCGAGGTTCAGCAATCCTTCCCCCAGTGGCGGGACGCAACAAAGTGTTACACCTCCAGGAAATATATCAAAAGCCGCCCGTAAAATCGATAATCGATTTGTGACCGCCAGTAGCAGCAGTCACTCGTAAACGCCGCTGCAGAATTGAGGCTTCATCAGCTGATCCCTGAGCTACGCGAGTTTTCTCACGTGATGCCTGTAGCTCATTGTTCTTTTAATGTTCTATTTTCGTGTCGGTCAGATCGCCAACCTCGCTAGCGAGCTGAAGGTCCACCTAGAATTAATTAATGAAACCCGCAGCTTTTTCTGAACTGCCATTACGATCGTTGTGTTGAGCTATCCCTCAATGTAAGAAATATTTAAGAATTCGCAATATTTTTTTGTCATTTGCCATCAATAAAGTGACCAAAAATCGTTGAAAGTTATTTGATAATTCTTTTTCTGCATGAGGTTTAGATAAAAGTATTTGAACTCAACTAATTTGCTCTCGTCCTTGCCGCAGTTGAAGCGAGAAACATTTTGATTCTCAACCTGTAAAGGAAAAAATAAATGATTGCTGAACGTATTTTATTCAGTTGCCGGAACTCATAGAAAGCGAGAATTGCATGAGCTCGAGCGAGTGAGGGCAGGTCAGCAGGCCGGGTGTGCTAAGCAGGAGAGCTACAGCCCGCCAGCAAATGTCATCGTCATGAGGAGGCGAGGAGAGCCGGCGCCCCTCGCGCCTTTGCAACGAGGGTTCAGGCGGAACTGGTGTACGTGAGGCCGGCAGCCTTAGTTGCCCTCGCTCCAAACAACAACAAAGCATCGCATAGCGCATGTCCAGGACTCCTCCCACTGCAGTATTGACCACCCATGTCCGTGTACGCCCACACCGGCCACCCAACCAGAGCACAGCTCCTGGAGCCGCCCTCTTGCAAAAAGCCACTAGGCTTCTTGTTTCGAACTCCACCTACTATAGCATTCTGCAACTTTACCATGGGCTTACAGCTATTTCTACCAACAGGCCATCATGCCCTACCCTGCCTACTCCTTCCGGAGGAGCGTACTAGCATGCCTCCCTGCCTTGCAAATACCCTTGCGGCGCCCACACCGCCTCCTCCCCGCGCTCCTTTTGTTCCCACATCTCCATTCCCAACTTATTTCTTTAAACACATACGTATATATCTTGCCATGCCCCTCGACACTTCCCTCTCCTTCACGCCTGCCCTCGGCAGCCCGCACAGATGCCGCTACCGTCTCACTGATGCCGCTTTGAAGCTGAGCGCAGCGATGTTGGGCAGCTTCTTGCGCTGCTGCTCCACTCCCTGCTGCATGATCAGCCTCACATTTGTGGAGAACCCAAAACAGACTTAAAAAATCTTTTGATATATTGATTCATCTTTTCATTTCAAATGAAATAGGATGTAATTGAAACGGTATCATGATGTCTGCAGTTCCAGCGACGCAGCATGTTGTGCGGAGTAATCAAGATATGCGTGATCAGTCGTAATCAGTAATCAGTCGTAAACTGTGGAAGCTTAAAGTATACTCGTGCGACTACACATGTCCTCACGTGTGATTTCATCTAATTTAAATGCTTTTCACAGAGTGTGACGCTCATGAGTGAATCACTCCAACATTTGAAATAATACCATTTCGCTCTCCGAGTAAGAATGCTACAATCCCTTATGTCACCACACCGCGCTCGAGCAATGTTGAGAGACTTCAACAAAAACACAACCATTGAGTCGTTAGTTTACTTGTGAACTCGACAGCTTTATTGTTTCTTGCAAATGCATTTCAAGCCTACGCAGGAAAATAACGCATATTTCAAAGATGCCTCCTGTTTGCACGCTGTGTGTGACCTCGCATCCAGGAGACTGAAAATTTCCATGCTCGCTGTTTTTGTCTTCATTGTGACGCACGTTTAAAATTATTCTTTTGCGCGCCCGCACGAATGCCAGGACTATAACATATAAAACATACCGGACTATAACATTCATTACACAAATGAATTCCATTCGTGCTAAATCTAGAATAAAGAATCTTGAAACAGGCTGGAGCTTTCCTTTTAAAAACAGTTACTGTTCATCAGTCCTAAAAAAAACTTTTTGCTTATGGTGATCTAAGGAGGAATTTCTGAGCATATAGGTTTTATAAAGAAGATTCATTAAAGGACTCAGTGAAATTATTCCATATGGGGGAATCCTAACAATTAGCGCTTGAAAACCTCAGAAACTAAAAATTTTCTTCCATTTTGTATATTTCACTGGAATGAATTTACGTGTATTTAGAAAGCGTGTGATACCAGTGATTTTTATGCGCATCTACTTTTGACTCGAGAATATTGGAAGTTAGCAAGTGTTTGTTTTTCCGCGAGTAGGTTTTTGACAACTTGTGAAGACGTTGATGAATTTTCAGTAATATAAAAAAGTCTTTGCCTGAAACGTTTCAATGAATTGAAAGAGGTCAAAGGGAAATATAGAAAATTGTCACTAGATTTATACCTGCGCGAACAAATCATTCTTTAAGTTCATGTCGTGAGAAAAAATGAGAAGAAGAGAAATGATGGCCTGAAACATTGGGCCAAAGTACGTGTGTCGAAAGCTATGCAGGATGTATGTCAAAGGATTCTATTTTGTCGTTTTTTACTTTCTTAACGTTGCAGTGTAAGTAGGTGAGGTTGAGTAGGTGTACATCAGAATGGGGGTTGGTAAATTTTGAAGGCTATATTGTATTTAAATAAAGAAGCTTTGCTTATAAGGTTAACTTTAAGGTTGAAATTGTAGTTAGAAGTGAGGTCTAGGTTGTGGTCTCGGCAAATTTCCTAAGGGCTCAGATTAGGCAACGTTGAGGAATTCTTTGTTTTCGAAAGTTGGTAAAATAGTGGAACAACTTCGTAAAAAACACACTAATTTGGCCATTAATCGTAACAAAATTTAGGATAAATATTATTTCAAGAACGATCAGTATATTTATCTCCTATTTGAACTTTTTTCTCATTAATGCCGCTGTCGTCTTAAAAACTGATCGTAAACTCAAGTAGGAAGTCGTATAGCGTAATATCTAAATAGAAATATTTGCTTACATCGCAGATATTTACGTCCGTCTGGAAAAACTTTAAATACATTTCAAAGAAACCGTTTGGTGGCAGGGATACCCTCTTTCTATAACCAACTGTCTTGCAACTGTATTTTCGCCCACCTGCGCTGTACAGCGCGTTGTGATGCCAAATGGGGCTGAACTCACGCCCGTATCTGGAGCTGGCAAACACACCGTGCTGCTGGGACTGGACCTGATACAAAAGTAGCTGTGTAAGGTGCTCATAAAAGTGCGTGTTTTAATTACTGAATTTATTGTCCTTTAAGAATAAAATATCAAGTACGAAAGTTCAAATATACACGAATTGTCTCTGTAATTCGAAACTATATGTGCGGCAATAGCTAGAATGGGGCTCTAGCTATGTAACAGAATTGATAAGTAAGCCAGGGACTCCAGAGTGACAATGCTAGCCAGAAAAAAATTTAGATGCGTGTTTCTACTAAAGAGCGGTGAGGACTAGTAAATATCATAGATCTAAATCTGATGAGAAAACAGTTAAAAGAAGTGCAATTGAGAATAAGGCTGGAAATGTGGATGTGTCAATGAGACATGGAAATGTGGATGTGTCAATGAGACACACGTGGTGGAACTCCAGAATTACTTGTGTAAAATGGCAGCATGACAGCTCAAGTGTATAAGAAAAGACGTTTGTTTATAAGAACTTAGAACTGACGAGAAACTGCGACTGGCGAGATCGAGTATTATGAGGTGTTCGAAGGTGAGGCAGTGCACCTAGAAAAAGCAATGAGAGGAGGCAAGTGTGTAGGGCAATAGCGTGTAAGACGGAAGTGCATAGGACGGTGATGTGTATGATGGTAGTGTGTAGAGAGGTAGTGTGTAAGACTGTAGTGTGTAGAAAGGTAGGGTGTAGATCGGTGGTGTGTTGGGGAGTAGTGTATGGAAGAGTAGTGTATTCGAAGAATAGAAAAGACTTGTGTAAAACATTGAAGTGAAAGAGAGTAACTAAAGGAGTTTGGGACGAAAGATGTTGAAGGGTTTTGTATAAAAGAAAATTAGGGCTATAAATAAAACAAATACAAGTATGAAAGTATATGAGCACTGCAAGTGTGAGAAATCAAGAATATGTTAATGTAGAGGGCAAAAGATCGAGAGAGCATGAGATGAATGTGATGAGTGAAGGGATGAGTGGGAGGGATGCGTGGAAGCGTGAGTGTGTAGGGAGAGCAGCACGGCTACCGAGCCTCTCTTAATTGCACAGGCAGCAAAAAGAGAGCTCACAACAGCCCGCATTGTAGGCCTATGCACTACAGAGATGCAGGCAATCATTTATGTTGAGCACTAGAGCACGCCTAGGCCTACATGAGCACATTACCAATGGTAGGCTCGATTGGGCGCCGCAGCCTAAGTGTTTGAGTTCCCACAATATAATGAAGTATCTCACGGGCTGTTGCTTTCAGCCCTATTAGCGACTTGCGCTACGAAACCAAAGGGAATAATGCACCAGATGGACAGGCAATGTCCTAAGAGGAATATTAATATTTCACTAAAACATTTGCTTCTGTTTATTGTAAACTACAAAACTTTTAAATCATATCATGAATAAGATTAGCCCACAGGTGTACCTCATCTATAATGTACGCAACGTGTCTGACCTCATCAGTTTTGAGTCCCATATAATGACAGGTGAACATGTGGTGCTACAAACGATGCGGTCCCTCAGCAGCACCGATGTTTGCGAACACCTCGTGCATCACTTAAATCCTCGTTACGTCTAACTTTATGCTCAGACAAGCCCATGGCAAGCCTCTTGCCCTCACTCCCGTCAGTGTGCTGCGCATCTGCCAGCGCATTTC
>JACJUY010002331.1:0-20513 GCA_014220935.1 Platorchestia sp. MABIK | reverse complement strand
CTGTCTATTGCCGAACCAGCTTTGTTGTATCCTCGAGCAAACGTTGGCCGCTATTGTGCGTCCAGCGTAGCCTCAGCTAATTAAATTACTTGTTTCTCACTGCAATGGACGCAGCTCGAGTTTTGTCTTCATATCATTGCCTTCAGAAGCTCGCCGCACATTGTGGCAGGGCGGCCGTGTTTTCCTCAACTCGGGCGCTACAGAAGTAATTGGCCTCTTCAATATCAATAATAACTCAATAACAACATTTTGAATGGCTTATTTGGCAGTTGAATTTTGGAATCGGAATCTTCATCGCGTCATATCCAGCCGATGTTATTGAACACGTATTATATTATTGATTTCACCAAATGGTTCATTTCTTAAAATACATTGTAGAAAATAATGACGAAATTCTTTTCTATGTAGAAAAATACGTAGTATTTCTCATGGCATCCGGTTCTCCAGCACATAAAAGCCCTGTTTCAAAAAAGTAATCCAAATGTTTGATGTGAACTCCCTAGACTTATTTTTAATTTTAGGGATCCTTCAACATTTTCCGCAAATATTGAACATAATCAAACTAATAAATTGTTATACAAATGTGGAGTAATTTTACTCAATATGATTTCTGGGGAAGATTAAAAATACATGCATCCGTTTCTCCAGCATATGAGAACCCAGTTTTAAAAAGTAACTTAAATGTTTAGTGTGAACTCCGTAGACTCACGATTCATTGCATTGTACTCTATTATTCTCCGTAAATATGTTGAACATAATTAAACTAGTCAATCGCTTCTAATGCGGTGCAGTAATATTCGATATCATTTCGTAACAAAATACGTGAAAATACATGCATCCTTTTTGCAATCATATGTGTGCCGGGTTAAAAAAGTAAATTAAATGTTAGATGTGAACTCCGTAGACTTTGTTCTATTTTACAGCTACTTCAATGTTCCTGCAAGTATTGAACATAATCAAACTTATCAAATTTTACACTAATACGATGCAATATTATTCAATATAATTTCTTGGGACAAATACTTACCAATATAGAAGTCTCATTAAGATTTTTGTAACTTCATCGACGAGTACGAAATCAACGAAGAAAGTTCCTATTACTTAATGAAGCTTCAAAGTTGTTTGCCCGAGATAAGTTTTGGGATGCTTGTTCGTGAAAATTGTTTTATATATGTATGAAAAGAGCTGCGTTTCATCTGAAATGTATTAACATGCAAAATTTACAAAGCGCGAAGGCCGACCATTAAGCGAAGGTCGGGTTGTTCGAGGAGCTCAATTTGTGCGGTGACCAAATTAATTGCAAGCCAAGTCACCAAGTCCGCATTTGCAACCTGTTCCGATATCCAGTACTGTCTTCAGTGTCCTAGAGTGTCAAAGTTATCATGAGTCGATGTCTTCATCTTATAGACATCCACTCAAGGTCACCTATAAAACCTCTCTGTAGAGAAAGGACCCATTTCCCTTAGCCTAATGTTTAGTGAAGGGGATTTCAGCTAGCCAGACAAATTCTGAAATACTGTTAAGTGGTGAGATTTCAGTGAGCCAGGCACATTCTGAGATACTGTTGAGTGCTGAGATTAAGCCAAAATTGAACTTTTGAATGATTCCTTATGTTCCTTAATGACTATTCCAACTGCCAAATTAG
The DNA here is from genome assembly GCA_014220935.1 of Platorchestia sp. MABIK. Lineage (NCBI taxonomy): Eukaryota > Metazoa > Arthropoda > Malacostraca > Amphipoda > Talitridae > Platorchestia > Platorchestia sp. MABIK. The sequence continues at coordinate 18,868 of JACJUY010002331.1, read as the reverse complement.
GAGGAGTTTGTTTCAGGGTTTCGGGATGCCTTTCTTCACCTGAGAAAAAGGTATTGGAAATGTGACGAAAAATAATGAATGCCCGAATATATTGAAATATTATAGTGTTTTTTGATGAATAATTGAAAATGTATTGATTTTCTATATCCTTTTTACTATTGTTTTTCTATGTCAATACTATGATTTCATTGCACTTCGAGCTAAAAACTATAGGTTGAATATGAGAACTAGAAATATGATAAAATTTAACTATTGAATACTTCTACGTGTTTATGCATACGTACTACGTTTAAGCTGCAAAACTTCACTTCAAGCTCCAGAGAATGGAGAAATCTAGGATCGTTAAATTGTTGGACGTAACGTCTAGAAAGAACTTAGATGGGAAGAGACTATCATTCCATGACCGTAGCCTCTTGGTGCTCCGTTAAAAGAGTAGAATTATACCTAAGTGTGCGACTTCGAAAACGGCGGTCTAACATAACTGTAAAAGAATACGCTGTATGAGTTGAAATTTACCTACTGACAAATACTTTTATGATTTCAATACTTTTCCCCATAGATTAACAGATTAGTTTCACAATGTTGCACTACACACCTATCAGATTAGCAAGTTTTTCCTGAATCATTAGGAGGACAAGTTAAAGATCGTCAGAGCTTGGCTGGCAAGTTTAACGGTTAGAGTTTCAGAGTTGGGCCGATCGCAATAGGAAGTGTAGGGCAGAACTCATGATTATTCTAAACAAAATTGGTCATAGAATTAAATTCTTCAAGAAATTAAACCCTTTGTCCATTTTGTTTATATCAAGTACCAGTCAATAAAATTAAAACAGTACCAACCTTGAAACCTTATAGACACATTTCAAGAGGGAACAAATAAAGGTCTAGAGAGGAAATATAGAAAGTTAAAGAATAAGAAAGCTAAGTACTTTATAATTTTAATTATGTTAATGCATATAGATTAACCTCTCATTATAAGGTCAAGTTCAATTTTAATACGATATTTAAGACCAATGTTTAAGTTATAATAATTTACAAAACAGATCATTCGTGCCCATAACCGGGCACGAAAACATACTATAGGCTTCTCGTCTCAGTTGTTACGCAGGAGCGCAACCAAACAATAGTTATACAAATTAAACAGAAGACTACAGAGTGATCACTCAAACAAAAAGAGCATTTACGAAGATTCGGCCATAATTAATTGTTCTACTGTGAAGACTCCCATCAAAATCTCTACGACCCAAGCACTTTTACTTGGCCCAGTTCTTAAACTTTTACTGAGATAAAATTTAGGTAGTCCGTAATTTCGAACATAATACTTTTTAACATCACCTTCATTGTGTCTTATAATGAATAACAAATTATCGTGCAACAATCACTTCGAGGGAATGATTTATTTTGAACTCTACGACAATTTTGCAAAAGTTCAGATTCATAAACATCGAACTGGGTTCATCTTTCACTTCTCAGGCTTGTTTGCTTGCAACTCTGGCATTATGGAATCTTTGTGCCTTTTGCTTGCTACTCACAAAAGACATGGAGTCCAAACAGGCAAATTGGAGTCAAATACTCGTGTGCCACTTGACACGAGCTGTGGAGTGCGTACACAGCAGAGTCTTTTGGCGTCGCAACAATCCGACCATGTCAAAGCCACGCAAATGAGCGCGCGAGCGCTGCCCGCACTGCTGCTGTGTGCCGGCAACTCCACACTCTATGTGTGCCAGATGAGGCAGGGTTCGCGTGTGCACTGTTGTGTTCTGACAAGAAAAAAAGAAAAAGAAACACAGTTCATTTCCAATAAAATTGAGACATGATTTCGTTGAAGATTTTTTTTTAAACATCTTAACAAAAATATCCATAGTTGATCCTTAGTATCGTAATACCCATGTATATTGTCGAAACAAAAATGATTTAGAGAAAATCACGAAAAAAATGCATCCCCTTAATTGCGTAAATCTGATTTTGACAATGCATGTATATACAAGTAACTAAGAAAACATAATCCAAGTGACGCATTGTTGAAAACACTCGTTAGTGCACACTTATATTGAAATACGAGTATACGAACATATGAACTAATGATATGCGGGATTGATGCTAAAAGTAACATGAACAGATTTAAATTATTCTGCTTCTAAGACCATGAGGTCGACATTTAGGGCAATTTTTCATTCTTACGGATCAATTAGTCCGAGTATGCCAAATAATGAGGTGGGAGAAAATGAAATGTATTACCTAAACACAAATATATGATATTTCTAACGCTAAAAAAACTGGTACAAAAGAGTTCACCGGAGTCAAAGACATGAGGAGGATTGTTGTACAATGCTAACCATAACATTTGCAACATGGCTGGGACAACACAAAAAATCGAACGACCAAAAATAGTGCTGTCATAATATACCCACGAGTGTAAGAAACGACAAATTATTACACAAGACGAACAAGAACTTTTAGGAAAGGAATATATGTACATACATCCGAACTGCACAGATAGATACATGTACTTAAACATTCGCACACAAGCAATCAAACTGCATACCCATACTACAAAAATGTGGTACATGTGGTATAATGAAACGAAATGTAGGACAATTAGCGATAGAAATTCGTAACTACTTTTCCAGTACGTTCTGCAGCTTATAATTATTGTGTAGACACAAGATAACGGGCCAGTTTGGTTTTGAATTCTCACAACGGTGTGTGCGTTCGCAAAATAAGAACGATTGCTGTGTATGCTCTCCCGACAATAACGTAGATATTTAAAGATTTTGAATCTGTTTCAAGTAATGAATACTCAGAAGTAGCATTGGTTTGCGGCTTATTATCTAGAGGTAAATATGACAAGTTTTCGAGTAATTGTTTTGAGCGAATTCCTTCCGTCAGGAATAAAAAATGTATTTAGTTATCGATGCTATTGACTATCACACTCAAAATGTAACATGTATTCGAAAATTTTGAATTGATCGTTGCATTACGATTGCATTATGCGATATGCGCTTATCGTTTTGGGCATAGACTATTAAATATTAGTTGCAAATAATGTGAAATTTTGATTGCACTCCGATGTGCCTTAACAGTAGCTGTTGTGAATGTTTTATTTTCATCCTGGTGTTTTCGTACATTAGTGATGACAAATGTGTTTTTCAATGAAAGCACCCCTGAGTTCGGGCGTTGAGCAGACACGAAGATCTCCTCGCCACTCTCTGACGACATCTCCGAACAGACGGCATCGTTTGTAAACTAGGCAAGCGTAGTCTGCTCTTGTGAAGTGCCTATGCCGAGTGCTTGTTTCTTCCACGTGTACGATTCGGGTAAAGATTTTTACATGTGCCAGTGCTAAAGACACGAGTGGAGGTGGTTTTATGTTACAGAGCTTCTTGTTCGCATCTCATTCATAAGAAACCATACATTGTTTTGAGACCGAACGCAATCCACTTATCGCTTTTATAAATAAATTTAATTAAACATCAACTAACTAGGTAGGGGATCCATTTTTATGTTTTTTTCTCAGTCTTTTGAACAATCATTGACATGAGCCGTCATGGCACGCATGTATGTATTTTCCATCAGGACCTTCCATATTAATCATTTTAAAAAGCGATGTAATTCATCTTACGTAATAACTTTATAAGACATTAGTATTTTATTTTCTAATTCCTGCTCTGAGATGTTTTTGTTAACCTTGTGTGGCTGTTTGTCGTTTCTTACGCTCGTGAATATATTATGACTATATTATTTAGGTAGTTAACTTTATGTATTGTTTCAATTACGTTGCAAATGTTATGGTAGCATTGTACAACAATCCTTCTCATGTTTTTTGACTCTGGTGAACTCTTTTGTGTCAGTATTATTAGCGTAGGAAATAGCATAAATTTGCGTTATGGTAAAATGTTTTATTCTCTCTGAGCTCGTTATTTGGCACACTAGTTGATACGTAAGAATGAAAACGTTGGTGCGAATGACGACCTCATAGTCTTATAAACAAAATTTAAATAATTTAAAAATATTTACTAATTTAAATCTGCACATTTTACTTTCAACATTAATCCCTCATATCACAAGTTCCTATGCTCGTATTTCAATATAATTGCGCACTAACAAGAGTGTTTTCAACAATGCGTCACAAAGATTATGTTTTCTTTGTTACTTGTAATTATATGTGTTATTTTAATCAAATTAACTCAACTGAAGGAATGCATTTTGAAGTACTTTTCTCTAAATCATTTCTTTCGACAATTAAAATGGGTAATACGATACCCATGCGTGAATATCAACTAAGGATCTTAATGTTAAGATATTTTAAAAAACAATGTTATACATTTCATGTATCAACTTTATTGAAAATATACTGTTTTTCTTTCTTACTTTCTTTTAGACGTACCTGTAAGACAGAGAGCGGTCGATTGGATTTTTACTCGCAAAAGTGATCAGTAGATTATTATGAGCAAGTTTTAACTCTTGTCTCTTGAAATAAGCAATTGAAATAATTGTTCATTTTATATTTCGCCTTTAGAAATCCTTGCATTGTTGGGGTCTGTGTCAAATCCTTCAACACTAAGAATAAAACATTTAGCTGAGCGATTTGTAGCAATATTTCACTCGTACAAAAAATGTACATCATCAACATCCTTAATTATAATAAATTGCGTTATTTAGCGAAAGCAAACATACAAACTCTCAAACAAACTTCACGAATGAAACATGAATTTTCATTTATTGATGCACAATTAGTGTCGAATTTCTCTCTTGCGATTGCACCACCCAACTGAGAGACTGTGATGTTCACCACAAGCTGTGTTGTAGCAGCGGGAGATGGCGTGTAGCCCTGTGTTGTAGCCGCGTGAGATGGCGTGTAGCCCTGTGTTGTAGCCGCGTGAGATGGCGTGTAGCCCTGTGTTGTAGCAGCGTGAGATGGCGTGTAGCCCTGTGTTGTAGCAGCGTGAGATGGCGTGTAGCCCTGTGTTGTAGCAGCGTGAGATAGCGTGTAGCCCTGGGTTGTAGCAGCGGGAAATGGTTGTAGTCCTGTGTTGTAACAGCGTGAGATGACGTAGCAGAGATCTCTCACGCTTGCATCAAGCGTTGCCTAATCTACGAGGTTCCGTGATCTTCCGCAGATTGTCGCGACATCTCTGTCTCACATTTAAATATCGTTTCACCATACAATATAACTCTTCTTCCTAGTATCAATGTCACTGAATATTTAAGAACTAAGAGCGTTTGAAAAACCTTTAAGCCTTCCAAATACTTCGACATCAATTGAAACAGCTTGTTTCAATTCTGAAACTTCTAAACTTCCCAAGCATTCCGTACTCAGTTTACGATTTGTCTTTTTCAAGTCCATAAGCAATAATCGATTTTGTATAATAGAATGGTTAGTTAGTTCCAACTCATTCTAAATTTGACACATGCTCCTGACGTGAAGAAATCTTCCAGAATGAGATGAGAATGCATATGAAATCCTCTAGGATGAGATTAAACTGCATTTGAGGATGCACTTTTGGAAAAACGATCGTTATATCTTGTTCGTAGGTCAACCTCATTGTGCTAGTTTAGAAACGAGCCTATAATTCTGTTTTCAACTAACGTTCATCTTGGTATGCCCGTGATCTGCTTATCAACTTCCTTAAATTAAAATTTGTTCACCTCATGTACATGCTTAAGCGTACCATATGACGACTCAGGCTGTTCTCCATAGAATGGATTCAAATTAAACTGTTTCGGTGCATAGTTCGGGCAAAATGAAACATGAGGTTACAGGTTTTTAATTTTTATTGAAGAGAAAAACCTGCGACTGTCATTGCTGTCGTACTCCGTCTGCTTGACTCTTCCTGTCCATGCACTGACGCAAGACCACAACTTAAATGTGAGCTGCATCTTGCGGGTACCACATCTCGAACAGCCTCTTCAGCGCGTTGAGTTTGGGCCTCGTTTGGTGGTGGCGGACTAACAGAGGCGATGAGGGGTGGAAATGTACTTCAATTACGCGTTCTAGTGTAATCGCCATCGGGTAAAAAGAAGTTGAATCCTCTATCTGTGCTACAGATACAGCATTAAGTTCTCAAATAAAACCAATGACAGGCGTCTAAGTTCTATATTGTCGGTACAATTTCAAAATTGAACTGGGTGGAAACCATCACGGAGTCCAGCCACTAGGGTCTACATAAGTTTTCTATCTGCCCCTGCAGGGTTCTGTGACGAACGGACGTACGGACAGACACGGTTCTTGTAACGGTGTAGGTCTTGCCGGGTATTGTCTCATCAGGTAATGGTCACATCACGACTTCCCTCAACTTCATAGGCTTCCAATATTCAAAACCTCTGAATATGTCTGAGTGAGTCGTAGGGAGCAAGCTGCTCAGGTGCATTAGGTGCCTATCATGTCTAAGTCGATGCTGAAATGACTGGAATATTCAACCGCTTACAGTGATTCATAAGGAACATCGTTCTATTTCTTTCAATTATGTGTACAGAGCACATACCTCATTGTTCTTCCTGAAGGAGCAAATTAATAGTAGTGCTGTCCTCAGATTAGATCAAATTGTAATTTAAGCCTCCCCAACCGCAATAAAAGTCTCCCAAAGAGAAGAAAGATGAAGGCACCATTTAGGATGTCGTTGAGGGAACGCGGAATCTTTGCACAAGGTGTACTCCCACACAAGATCCTCTGCGCATAGAAACAGTGAGCTAAGAAGGAAGGCTATAAGACAAGATAAAAGTTGAAAAAGCAATGTCGAAGGGCTGAAAAACAAGACAGCAGTGAACCGAGAAAAAAGAATGTCCTTAAAAAACAAAAAGCTAATTTCAACAAAAAGGTTTTCCTAACTCTCAGCTGGGGACCTCACATTTTCCCCTACAAAGTGCTAATTCCCACAGATACAATTGCATCCTCCCTGAGGAGTGCTGCCCTCAAAACCTCGGTTCCCAACTGCGCAACTGTTCCAAGAAATTTATCCACCTGATCCATTCGACGCTAAAGTTAAATAACGAGTAGGTTTGCCCGATATTTTATGTTGAATAATTTCAATGAAATTGGCTTATGATGTTCCTTTCATTTGACGAATAACAGGCTGAGCTACATACAACTGAAGTGATCATCTTCACGAGCTGAGCTGAGCTGCGTCGTCTCCAGTTGCTCATGTTATCTTTTAGGTCAAACCAGACTTCTACAGCAGTAGTAAAGATTGTAATTCCCAATTGAGAGAACTGATCATTACTTCAAAATGCTCATAATTCTACTCTAAAGATAAAATGGTTAAAAGCATCTTAATAGTGAAATACATTGAGCAAAATTTTTCAATTCAAGAACATGTGTCATTTTCTGATCTTTCGGTATAATTCGATTTTAATTTCAATGCTACCGCACTTGCGCAGCTCCACCAGCTATCGAGCACTAAGCTGCATCACCCGCGCACTGCACAGTCTGTCGTAATCCGGAGTTCAGTGCCAAAATAAGAACCAGGACATAATCACATCTGTATAAAAACATTCCGGACTAGAGGGAGAATGAAAAGCCGAGATAATTTTCCTTTCGCATCCACTACATCTCATGCACGTACTTCAACAAGTGTTTGCCGACACCACCACCAGCTCGGGTCTGCTCCTCACACCTCCGGGCCAGCATGACGACGGTCAGACACAGCCGCTCGTATAAGTTGTGTGAAGAGTAGTGTGGTAGTTGGAATGAGGCTCCGTGTTTCTATCGTCTAGACCCTGGAGTCTAGATGCTTCCACAGACAGAAGAGGAGGGACCATTTAGAATGGACTGAGGTAAGCGTGAAATCCTTGCACAAAGTGTGTTCCCACACGCGAGAGCATAGAAACAAGTTAGGAAGGAAGAGGAAGAAGAGTGACAGAAGAGATAGCGAAGACAGTACGAAAACTGAAAAATGCAAAGAAAGCACGAAAGATGCAAGTCCTAAAGGCCTATCTATAACTAAGGTAACCAAACACTACCTCTTTTGAAGGCGCCAGTTCCATAGCATAGGATGCACAAGCCTAATGATTACCTTCCTATATTGCCTATTTTGTGCTACTTAGGAGCTCAGCAGAAGGTTAGGAGGTTGAGCTACCATTAGTAACGCAAGTCAGGTCAAATGTGCACTCCTAGCAACTCTGTAAAAAAACAAACACTCCAGTAGACGATGGAAAATGAAGGGAAATAAAATCATTGTTGAGCAACATCTAGGATAATGGATTCAAAAAGTCATTCTTCACAATAAAAGGATATAAAACAATTCCAAATATTCCTCAATTATAATTTTCCAGAGTTATCAGCCCAGAAATAACACATCTTTAAAACAAGGGAGAATTAATACACGACGTGGTACACAGTGCAGCCTTGAGACAAAATATCAAAGCTTGGCTCTATGCTCCCTCGTGCTGCACGGCCACGAAACAAGGTTGAACTTGGAAAAAACTCGGAATACTTTACAGCCCAGGTAAGCCAAAACATGGAGTTGAGGTTAATTAATTTAAACCAGACTGACCATCAAACCACACAACCAAAGCGGGGCAGAGAATTAATGAATTGCTTCGCACTAAATTAAAACTTCTGGCTGATGGTAAAACATTTCTCAGAACAAAATTTCGAGTACATAGTTAATTATGCCCAGTGCAAAATAAAACATTTCAAAGTCATATCAAACTAAAACTCACAGTTGTGAGATAAGGTTTCGCTTAAAATTTCCATTGTGCTGCGTCTCTTATCAAAGATAAAGATTGCGAGTCAGTACGAGTCTACTTTCACGCACCCGATTGTTCACACCTTGCTTCGTCCGTCTTACTCGCGAATGGCCAGCACCAGAGAGATCAAGACTTGCTCTTGTGAGCAGGCTTTTTGTTCCTCTGTAGAAACCCTAAGGCCCAGTTGGTCGGACGCGTAACCTTCGGTGGATGTCGTAAGTGCGGCTCAAGTTGCTTCATTCTGAGGAGTAGGCGCTGAGTGAGGCCTCCCGAGTCTTCCCTCGCAGCGTTGAGCCGCGACTTGAGCAGCTCTGCCGTGCTCAGGTGAGGTCCTGACAACACCTCATCCGAGTCCGCTATTTCTGACGGCCAAACCATCTCTTGTTTGGACTCAAGGAGCCTGTACAGATTTTGCAAGGAATCTTGAAGTCGCGCCGCTTCTTCGTCTTTGCCGAAACTGAATAAGGTGGAAAGAATATCAGTGACAGGCTTAGCAAGCGCATCAGCGCACACAAAAAGCCCATGTATCTCCGAAATTAAACCAAGATCTTCATAGGCACTTCCTTCTTTGGTACTGTGCTTCTTTCTGTCAAGTTTCTTGCGGTTTTTGGCAGACCTGTACGTCCTGCCCGAAGTTCCCGAGGAAACGGAGCGAGTGGAATGACCAGTGACGGTACTGGAGTCACAGTACATGTCACTGTCCAAATGAGCATCATCTTGGTGTTCCAAAGCATTCATGTATTCTTTTTCCTTCAATTCTCTCACAGTAACCAAACGAGAACATGACTTCGTGATTGAAGAAGACATGGTACTGATCTCACTCTGGACATTTTGAGTTTGCCTCATAAGTTCCGGAAGGACCAAAGTGTCAATAAGGTCCGGTCTTTCATGCTCAAGCGACAACGACACTGCGTCATCCCACAAATGAGCCATGGCCAAGCAAGAAACTGCTTCCTCTTCGGCGTGCAAATACGTCTCGTACACCATAGCAGCCTCTCTGTACATTTCTTTTTCCTTCAGTCTCTCGGTAAGAGAGTAATAGAAATCAAGCATTTGTTCTTTCGAATACTTCAGCTTCTTTGCCATGATAAGACCTTTGCGCCAGTTACAGAGCTGCATGTACGCCTCCAGAGCGCGGTCGTACTCCTGAGCTCGCTCGTACAACAGCGCAGCCTCGTGGAATTGAGCTCTGCCGAAGTTGTAGTCAGCATAGGCGAGAGCAATGGCCTTGTGAGCAACACTGTTGCTGCTCAAGCACTCAAGGCCTTCACTGAACAGCTTCTCCCGCTTGATGAGGGCAAGGCACTCTTCAACGTGGGAAGAGCCTGTTTCACTCAGACACCTAAACGCTTCCTTGTATCTCTTCAGATAGACATTGATGCTGTACTTCATGTAATTAGTTTCCATTCTTCTTAACTTGTTGAGGAAAGGTAAGAACTCCTTAGGATCTTTCTGCGACTTTTCAAACACCATCATCACGAGATCAAAGTCGTACGTACCAAGAGCCACATCACACAGCGCGTCGGCGTCAGCGATGTAGAGGAGGTGACGCAAGCCTTCCTCGCATGAAACTTCACTGCCGCTATTATGGCGCATCTTTTGCAGCTTCCTTAGAGCTTCATCCATTAAGCTGGAATCCATCTTCACATACGACGTCAAAATCGGCAAAAGGAACTGCTTTTCATCAGCCTTGATCATAGCTTCCCTGATAGCAGTGCATATGGTGTCAACTTTTGAAACCTGAGAAGCACCCATCAATGTTGGAGTCTGTTGAACATCCTTATAATTGAAACTATACAACGTTTCTGTGGTGTCCTCATTTCTGAGCCCTGCAATGAATAGATCAATCCACGTTGGAGATCCAACAGATTGAACAAATTCAAGACAATTGTCAAGGAAAGCTTTGGGGTCGTGATCATAGATGAGATTCATATCGATCCTGTGCTTGCGCATGATCTCAACACAACGGTGGTAGTGACGGGAATCCAAGAGTTGTTGTAGCAAGTGCACCATCAGAGATCGAGGACAGATCATTTCAATGTTACCGCGTGGCATCTGAAGAACCACTTCGCAGTCTCCAGGTACAGCCGTCACTAACTTCGCGCCTCTCTCGATGCTACGCTCGCTCGCCACACCTGAGGCACCCTCAGGACTCTGGAGCGCGGTCATAATTGCTTTCATTTTCAGGGGAAGCACGAAGAGCTTATGGCTCACTGTGGTCACCAGGAGGTGACCGTCATGAAGGAGAAACGAGGAGCAGTTTCCAAAGAGCTGTTCATTATTGACATACAAGCGCCCACGTTCGTTACATCCAAATAAGATTACCTTCCCGCCCAGGTTCCAAGTCGCCATTTGGGGACAAGGAGTTGGAAATACGACATTCCTCCCATCAAGTCCTGTAGTTGGGCAGAGAGTCCCAGCCTCTGCGTTGAACTGATGGACGGCCCCGCTGGTGCTCTGCAAGTAGGTTGATTTGTCCAAGCAAGCAGCCCCCAACACACAACCCACACCATAAGGCACCTCTGTTACCTTCAACTTCTCTCCAAATACGTTGAAACTCAAAATCGTGTGAGAATCTTTAGCAAAATTATACCTCAACCCGCAAATTCTATCTGAATTTGTCCAAACTATGTTTAAAAGTCGAGAGGTATCCAAAACATCCCCTAAGTCGATCTGCTTAACGACTTTGAGGAGAGAAAACTTCACCTTGAAATGCGATGAGCGGCCAAGAAGGTAGTCCACTTTGCACCCATGAGAATCTAAATTGTCAGTATTCTCTGTGGATACCAAAAGAGATAATTTACTACCGTGCAAGACACAAAGGGCCGACTCCACAGGCTCTCCAGCGTCGTCATGACAAAGATGCTTCGGAGCAAAAGCAATAGCTTGCACTTGATGTGGGAAGTGAACTTCGTAGGCGCACAATGGCGGCGGAATCTTCGACTGCTTGAAGGGCGTCATAAGCAGTTTGTTACCATTAATTACAGACACCAGTGCCAATTTCGAGGAATTAGAGGCAGAGCGATCAATAGACTGGGAGTACTGAAAAAATACCATCTGCCCAGATTGCACAATACACAAACTGAATGCATCATCACAGTACCACAGCACCTTCTGAACGCGTTCCAGTGCTATCTCATCCTTCAGGTACCAAGAATAATTGTTTACTGTCCACAGCTGTACGTAATCGCACAACCCATCACTGGCAGAGGCTTCACATGGCGCCTGCCACACCATCAGCACAGACGAGTCGCTGTTCCACGACACTTCTCTCACGAAATAATTGGTTTTCTCCGGCAGTGTGAACTCCCCATGGCGAAGACCATTCTTCTCAAAAAATATCACATTGTACTTGTTGGCAAGTCGCTGAGATGAAGTGATGAGACTGCCATTGGGCTTCCAGTCAAGAGGCGCCTCAAGATAAGGAGTGTTCTCACTAGTGCAGAGCAGCACACCGCCTCTGTCGGCGATGCGCAGCCTTCTTGCTTTTGTGTTTCCGTCGACGTAGCTAATGACGAGCATTTGGCCGTCTCCTCGCCAGCTGATGCGCGGCCTGCCGTCGTCATAGGCAGTCACGCCACTCACCCGGCCCTCACTGGTGCTTGCTCTTGCTGCCTCCTTGCCTGCACTGCCATGGAATTGGGTTTCCTTCTTGCCCCAGCCAACCGTCACAAACGCAGCCTCGCCAAAACTTTCCTGGTGAAGGGAGAACTCTCCTACAGGTAAGAACTCCGAGTTCAGGAGAGTCACATTGTAGGACAGGGTGACGAGCACAAGGAGTTCTTCATCTGGACTCCAGCGACTCGCCAGGATCCCATCGCTCACTGTGCCAGCCACCTCTACCTGAGGGCACAGCAATATCAGTGATCAATCAACATGCAATAAAATACATGAAGGCACTTCCTCAAATTTAAACTGCACACACAAGTTAGAAAAAGTATTCACACTGATACAACAAAAGTACTCTTTTTGAAAATTGTTCAGTGTATTTGATGATTATATTTCAAGATGAAAAAAATATTTATGAAGATTGAATTGAACTTAATGGTATTTGCTTAAAGAGGGGTTCTTCTATGCAGGTGCAAGCTTTCAAAGTTAAGAAAGATTCTCAAGCCTAGCACCCCCAACCTATCTGACCCGCGAGTCAGACATAACAACCACTAAGCACTAAAACAAAATGACACCTATTTTATTGAACATATTTTCAACTCAGCTATTTCAGAGTAGGGTTTCAGTTTTGCCTCCAATCCAGGACAAATACTAATACTTTTCAACACTGAATTTACAATGAAGTGAAGCAGGTTTTTTGCAACAGTGAAAGTTACAAACACTCACTGCCTCACAAGATAACAAAACACCATTTATTACAACAGAGGCGTACTTCACTCGTGTCGGGGTTGTAGAGGAGAACATCGCCTTCCCGTGTGGTGATGCACACGCACACGCTGACCAGGTCGCATGAGACAATTTGTTCTGTCTCTACACCTGCACTCTGCCATGTGACTAAGTGGGTGGTGGGGGCTTTTTGCTTGGTTTCATTCCGGGCCTGCAAATATTGATCATCAATCTTCAACATTTCAACAGTTCAATTTTGATAAAATAAAAAATATTTCACCATGATTCTATAGCACCATTTTGTGATGTTCTGAAAACTTGAAAGTACAAATTCACCTTCCTACCAGCATGTCCATTAATATTATTGTCATTATAATTAGTACAAGCCAATAGAAGCAATCTAAATGGAGCAAAGAGAACGGACCAATTAGTAAGGACAGCAGAAAAAGGGAATCTATGTACAAAGTATGTTTCTAAACAGAACACAACAAATAAAAACAGCAGCTTAAGATGGAAGAAAAAATAAAGGAAAATGATGAGATGGCAAAGGAGGCATGATAACTAGAAGAAGCTATGTAAGCTCAAAAGAAAGATGTCCCAAAGGCCTATCTATAGCTGATGCACCTAACAGTTTCTTCTCTGGGAGTGCCAGTCCCCTCAGCATAGGTTAGACAAAATTAACTGACTTAAACCTATTGCCTATTCTAGGCCTCTTCAGGGTGCCAAAATATTTAACACATTACAGTCATCTAAACTGTGTAGTGCATTCCCATTCTTATTTCCCATCTCTTTATATCCCATCTCTTTATATCTCACTCTACCTTACTATTTAGACTAGTATGTGAAGAAATGCTTTATTTCAGTGGCATTCACAACCTAAGGCACAACTCTTCCTGTAATTGCTAAAGTAATCATTTCTGCATGTATGAAAAAATAATAAGAACATTCTAGCTTCCTAACTAAAAAACTGTGCAAATGTTACTATTTACTATTTGGCTTGCTACACATACTAGACACCATGCAGATTGAATGGAGCCTTACAAGTGCACATCTGCTAACACCAGCAGTATCTTCTACATCAAATACACAAACATACTTTTCTAATTGAAAATCAATAACAAAATATTCAACAAAAAAGCAATGAACAAACAAAAATACTCTAAAAAGAGCTAATATAGAAATTACAATTCTGAGGAACACATGGCACCATCAGAATTTCTCGTGTTAGCTAAATGTAAAAAAGTTAAACAATATTATGAGCAGGTCATTAGGAGAGTTGCCTCAACAAAATAAAAGTACTAATTCAATACCTGATTTGCTTATCATCACATTTCACTACCAGCTTCATACAAAACTGACTATTGATGTGTAATAAAATAAGAACTAAAAAATAAATGCTGGTGTTAAAATAAATACATTGATACTTCAAGTTCCAACATTTGGAAAACAATTTCATCATATTTACCTCCTATTTTAATTGCATACTTCAATTATATTTTTACTAACTTGTATTTAATGCTGGTAGCACTCAACTGCTTTATGATATCAAGATTTAAGAGAAATGCACTAAGATGAGTTTTTAACAAAGCAGAAATGCAAGTTGTTCTATATTTACTTTGCGAGCAAACCACAAAAGATTAGTTTAAAAGTACACACAATTCATATGAACTATTTTTCCCTTAAACTATATCACTAATTTGGATTGTAGCAAAAACATCAAAGTGAAGCATTCCAACCCACATGAAGTCATAAACTCTACTCACCACAACAGAGAGGCCTTTTGTGTCAGCTATAAAAAATTGGTCATTAAGAGAATCAAAGCAAATAGCAGCATCAGCTTCTAGATTATGCTGCACTGAATTGACTGATATTAACCTTAAGTTATGCATTGAGATGCCTACAATTCTGAAATAGAAATAGCATATATAATGAAATCTTCAATGAGAGGAAATTAATAGAGTCTCTTATATGTCATTCACCAGCACAACTCCTCAACATACATTGACTCATGATGCTAGATGAAGTAAAGGAAGAGTGAAATGTAGAAACTTTGAGGAGTTTCCATCCCCATATCAAACACTATTATGCTGACATCTTGAGCGTATGGCCTGTAGCTCCATAGGGTATTTATCTGGGGCAAGATAAATCTCTAAATTTTTTATACAATGACTTCAAACCTCACATTCTATGAATCTGCAAATGACTGAGAAAACAAAATTGGTATATCAATAATTCAACGGCACTATAAAGTGCAAAGGTTAAAAACAAATTGTGAAATTAAGGATTTACCAGAAATCTACTTTCAGGGGATGAGCACTTGAGAGTCATAAGAACAATTCAGCACAGACATTAAACACCTTGCACACAGCAAATATTTATTCAGTAGAAGCTAGAGTTGAGGGATTAAAAACTTCAGTTTGAAAACTAACAGACATGAATCTCAAATTTACTGCTATTTAGGATTTGTGCACCAAATATATCTACCCAACTTCAACTCCTAATTGATTGTGAATAAAAAACAAAAGAAATACCTAAATTCTTTTTCTAAGTGATCTACTTCATTAATGCAGTAGAAAATTCTTCAATGCATCAACAGCAGTTGGATTGGCTCCATCGTCCACTCATGCACAAGTGCTTATAACGAATTTACACTTAGTGTATCTAGCATACCATTAATTATCTCCCTTCACACTAACCACACTCATTAGTATGTTTTATTCTTACTGCTCCTCTGTCACACTGCATAGATAACCAACTATTCCACTCATTCTGCCCCACCTGGGCATGTTCATCCTTCATGCTTTGCGCCTTATTTGTTTTGATCTTCCGTGTGGATTATTCCACCGAGTCGCCATCGTAGTATTGTTCGTGGTTTACATGGACATTGTGATAGAGGAATGAGAAAGAAGTATCTGATAACTGGACTTGTGGTCCCTCGGATGCGTCGTGGTGGTGATGTAGAAGAGGGAAGCTGGTGATGATGGTTAGGCGTCGCGTCGCCTGGCGATGTTTGGTGGTAGAAGACGTTGTAGGCGATGTTTCGTGAAATGGCACAAGAGGCAGATTGTGGAGTTGCTTCGAAGTTGTGCTTATCCGCGAGAGTTTATCTTTATTTGCGGTTCTTTTCAAGGAGATGAAAGTCGTTGGCCAGACGTAGCATTTCAGTATTCCTCGTAGCGATTTCTTTATAATTAAAGATGTAGGGCAGTTATATCGTGAGAATATAACAATTTTACACACACATCACAATATACCGTGACACACATACAATAGGAAGGTTTCCCTGAATTTTTTGCTTTAAAATGCAGTGCGGCATAAGTACTTTAAACTTGAAAGTGAGGGCCGACAGTGTTGGGACCTTTGTAACGGCCTAAAATTCCCTACTCAGCTCACAATTTTCACATACAGAATTCAGTACCTGTGTACCAGACTTGTCCAATAGACTACTCAAGATTCACCAATCCTTATCACAAGCTACCAATGGACATCATCACTCGGATTACGAGTATGTCAAAAACCATTCTCAGGCATGGTGGGTCACTACAGCCCATACTATATGACTAGCTCATTCCAGTCACTGTAATCTTACTCCAAGCACTTACTAGAAAAATTTTCATAGCATTAATTATAGTCAAATTACACACCTGATCTAATCCTGCAAGACAGCTCATACCACAATCATCTTCAGCAAATCTGGCACACCACTCATTTTCTCCATACTGCTCAAATACATTCATGAAACTCTCTCTTGCTCATACTTACTACACTCCAGCACAAATTGTTCAATTTTTTCCTTCACCCTCCCCATCACATTGCCAACATATTCTATTTATATTCTTATTCTACCTCTATGAGCATCTATTCATACTCAATGCCTTATATCTCACAGCAAACAAGAGTAGGCTTCCAAAACTATCATCATAGAATATCTCACACTTAGGCACTTTCTTTTGATTATCAGATTAGTGACGGCTTTTGCGCCATGCTAAGCATCCACTTATTCAATCCATTTTCTTTTTTCCCCTCTTGTCATTCACCTCCAACATTCATTAACACGTTAAGTGCGGCAGGTTAAAATGAAGTTCAATATCCAGCTCCAATTTAGAGTCAATTGTAGTAAGAAAATTTGAAAATAGCAAACATTGACTGGATCATGCCTTCATTTAACTTTCATTTAGTATCTATAAAAATTGAGTCAGTGAATGCTGGTCGGCCAGCAACATTATGAAAATCACCTAAATGACCACCGGTGGGTCACGCCACACTTAACATGTTAAAGCCAGTCATCTACAGGTCTCCCAATTCTAACACAAATAATCTTTTGCATATTTAGTTTCCTTGCATTCCCCAAACATACTTTTTCCCAATAACTTACACTCAGATTCCATTCAAATATTTGCTTTACCCACCTGCTATTCTGCATTCTCTCAACTCATACCTTGTAATTCAACACAGCTTTTATCATTTGTTTTAAAAATAGGGTCCACCCTAGGTGACCTCCAATAGCTTCTGTAGCTTTCCATTTTGGAGCACCCAATGCTAAACATCCTACCTTATTTTGCATCACATCCAGCCTTTCAAGGTCACTTCCATTCCAGGCCAGAGTACTCATACCATACATGACACAGGTACAGCAACGTACTATCCTATTTCTCTCACATATTCATACTTGTTTGCTCTGTATCTGGCCATACTACTTAATTGTCAACTCCATTGCATTGCTTTTACTATTTTCTCATTCTTAGTTCTAGTGCATCCATCTTCACTTATCATACAATCTAGATATTTATATTCTTTAGTTCTACCTATTCTGATTTCTCCAATATTCCAGTCTGTCTTTGTCAGTCTCATCACTATTTATAACCATAACCTTACTTTTATCAGCACCAAAGTTCATCTTGAAATCTGTACTATATCCATTCACAATGTCAAGCATCCTTTGTAGTTTATGTCCAGATTCATTAACTACAACCACATTATCAGCATACAACAAACAACTTGGTTTCTCCTTACAAACTTTCAGTCCTAAACCACTTATTCTTATACAAACTTTGCAGAATATTTACAATTATTATACTAAATTCAACTTTTCTCAAGATTTCAAACAGCCTAGACCAATTCACTCTGTCAAACACCTTTTCAATATTCAGGAATGCAAAATATACATTCTTATTATCCTTTCTCATTTGCTCAATTATTTCACTCACTACAAATAGATTATCCTCACCACATCTATCTTGCCTGAAACCAACCTGTTCTTCTCCCAAGACTCCTAATTCTTTAACTAAATATTTCATTCTATCATTCAAAATACCACAAAAAAATCTTACATACAGTGACAGCCAAGGTTATTGGTCTGTAATTTTTAAGTTCTTTCATACTCTTATGCCCACCCTTGTGAAACAGAACTACATTACACTTGTTTCAGTCATCTGATATCCTTTCACTCTTGCATATCTCATCAAATAAACACTTCAACATATCAACTACACTCTCTCCTTTGCATTTATAGAACTCATATGGGATCCTATCAGAGCCACATGCCTTTCCATTTTTTACTTTCTTGAAAAAAATTTCAATCTCTTCACAAGTGATTTTATCTTACATTTGCAGCTTATGTTCGACAATCAGAAATTTACAGGTTCATCATCTGTTACCTGCTCATAAGCTCATTCATTTCACCAATGTCCTCCTAATCATCTTCAATTGCTTTTACCATTTGCATCCTGTCTTGCACATTGCAACCATTGACTACTGATTTGTCAATTTGTTCTTCCCTACCTCTATCATTACCTCTGATAAACTCATGCCAATCTTTTATTCCATCCAAATCCATTTTTTTTTTTTA
>JACJUY010002330.1:144494-168010 GCA_014220935.1 Platorchestia sp. MABIK | reverse complement strand
ATGTTACAAGCAAGTGTCATTTTTAAAATCCCTTCAACAGTGATCTTTATTTACTTTCTCCAATTATAATGGCAAGAGTCGCTAGTTTGAGGCAAAAGTCACTCAATTCAAATATAATCACAAACATGACTACAGCCTCTCTTTCACTTCGGAATGTTTCCAAATACTTCGTACCGATAGAAATTGAGAATTCAGATAAAAATGATTAACCACATAACGTATTTAAGATATTTCCAACAGAAATTATGCTCGCACACAAGACACCGTTAATTTAAAAAAATCAAGAAAGGATTTTTATATATTTCTCTCAGGTTTAATTGCATCATGAATAAATTAAAGAAACGTTCATTTCCAACAGTAGACACCTGAAATGCGGAACAACCAGTTGAGTTTTAAATATTTCCTTACATGAACTGATGGAAAAATCATACGAAATAGATAATAGCTGTATCAGAGGTTGAATAGATAATTGGGGAAAAAAAATTACGAAAAGTTTCATCGATCATGTTTCAGTATCTGGCCTTCGTTTTCTGTCATTACTGAAACTATTTGTTACCATTTCAGACTGTTAAAGCGTAGTAATACACTCGTCATGAATTTCATAGCCGTTATTTATTTATATTTTAATTTTAAACTGTTACTTATTTGGTAAATTTTGAATATAAAATTGGCAAAATGTTGAATTTCTTGTGTGGATTCAGAAGGAACTAGTTTTTGTTTTGATCAAGACGGCGTAGATTACTGTCTGGTAGGGGAGTTTTGCGGCACTTGCGAACTATACGTGTGTGGCGCGTGAACGGAGTTCTCGATTGAGGCAGAGTGGCACTCCTATCAGCTGATCGCTACATTCTCAACGCTCTCTGTGGTCCCTGCTCTCTGCGTCTGTGAGGCAGCTTAAAAATGCTGCCATTTAATCCACCTGTGGTAAAACGACTCCTTGGCTATAAGAAAGGGGAAGGCGAAGACAAGTGGAGCGAGAAGGCAGTCAAGTCTCTTGTTAAAAAGCTGAAAAAAACTGGCAGTCTTGAAGAACTTGAGAGTGCCATAACCCAAGCTGACGCAAATACGCGCT
Source organism: Platorchestia sp. MABIK (assembly GCA_014220935.1). NCBI lineage: Eukaryota > Metazoa > Arthropoda > Malacostraca > Amphipoda > Talitridae > Platorchestia > Platorchestia sp. MABIK. The sequence continues at coordinate 166,938 of JACJUY010002330.1, read as the reverse complement.
GCATAACAATTCCAAGGTAAGAATTTGGGTCTCATTTAACGTTTATTCGGCGTATTTGATAGTATTTCACTCGTCGAATAGGACTTTTAAGTGGAAGAAACATGAGCTGTGAATGCGCATTAAAACAACAACTTTGATTGTGATTCATTTGTGAGTGCTTGAATTAAGTATATAACTGGTAAATTTGAACAAAGTCAAATATAAATTGTGCTGAATTATTCTTGAGACTAATGGTAAAGTGAACCAATACATGCAGTTGCTGTTGAAGACTCTAAATTTGGGTGTGTGTTCTATTGCCATTTTTTTTTAATCTGTACCGTCAGCCACTTTTTTTTTTGTTTAATTCTGTGTTGATTTGACATGTCTTAATGCTTTTTCTACCATTCATTTGGATTGTGATTTTTTAAATGTACAAACAGGCCTAATTAAGTTTCATTTCCTCAGTGATGGAGTCTGCTAATATTAGAGGGGAAAACAGACAAAGTTGCTTTTCAAAACTTTTTAAAGACTGTGCTGTCATGTGATTAAAAAGATTATGGTCTTCACTTACTGATAAGTAAGTACTGATTTATGGCAGTTATTGCTTTAAGACTTTGACTAATTTAAAAATAATTTAGATCAGAATAACCAGTTTATGTTGTGGTAGTCCAACCTTAGCCAAGCTGCTACATCATGTGCCTCTTCCCTTTGGCATCGTAGAGGAGGCTGATTTGCCCCAAAGCTGACATCTGGCTCCAGTGTTTTATGTTACTTTAATCAAATTTTTTACTTTCATTTATAAGCTACATTGGCATTTTGCCAGCTGTTAAAATTAATAAGTTGGAGTATAGAAAAATTATGTAATTTACTTCCATCGTATAAAATTTAGAAGTATGTTCTTAATTAACTTACAAATATGATTAACTATAAAACTATTTGATTAGAAGAAAATACTTTGAGTTTGAAAATATTTACTTACTATTTCATTACTAAAAATTGTTACTACAGAAGCATACTTTAATATAGTGTAAAATGAGTTATTTATCAAATGAACAGTAGAATAAAACATAGATTGATCTGTAATTTTAAGAAGTTCACTGCCATTTGGTTTAATTGTGAAAAATGAAATTGCAAAATTGATTTGTATGCCAGTAAAAACTATGCATTTTGGATTTAAATTTAATCAAATGAAAATTGATATTTTTGTTTTGTTATCAAACCCATGATATTGTAATAAATTTTACTGATGGGTGTATATAAATAGTCATGTAGGTGTGAATTCAATTATTCCTTGACATTGCTTGATGAGTGGGTATAGATATTTTTGGAGGTGATATGAGTTGTATCGAAGTACATTCCATTGTAGGGTCAAGTTTGTGGGATACCTTCTTTGTGGTGCATGGAACACTATCTATTAAAAGCAAAAGGCATCAGTGGTATCTTCTGCTTTCAGCATGAAAGTTCTTGATTCAAAGGGTACCGTGGCTTTTATCTGAACTATTGTCTTGAATCAATGATCTTGTCTACAATTATACCATTCATCAGGAAAGATAACAGTTACGTTGCATAGAATATTTTTAGGTTTTAAAATTGCTTCTGGATGTTTAATCTTATTCATATTATACTATGTTGTATAAATTTCTCTCACTTTGTAGCAGCTTTGGGTCATGAAGCTATGCAAAACTAAGTAATGTACCTGCCTCATTACCATTCAATGTATTTTTTGCTAACTAATCTTATTGAATCAGCATACCTGCCAATGAAAACTGGAGATCTGTGAAGATAGTTTCAGTATTCTTAGATATTTGCTGTTATTAGTGTATGTGAGAGGTCTGGATAGCAAGATTTCTTTTAAGTGTGTGGAAAACTTTGGTCATATCTGGGTTTTTCATTATTTCATTTTGTTTTGTTTCCTCTGCTGGACTACTTCAGATGGACCATTTATTGTTCTTAGATGCCATGTACAGTTATCCATGATCAATTTTCCTGCTTCAAGGAGTTAGCTCATATGCAGGTAAGATGGAATTTGAGCTTAATTTGAATAATTATTTTTTTGATTTTCAAGCTTATAAGGCATTTAAGATTAATTTTCTGATCAAATGTGGGTAGGGTTTTTCTAATTTTACTGAATGATATGGTTTATAATATTTTAAGGTCTCATAGATGTTTCAAAAACTGATGGTAAGTGTTGTATATCTCTATTAAAGGGTATAAGTAAAACCATTCAGTTGTAATTCGTGGTGACAATATTTGATCGTTTGAAATGCTTTTTTTAATTTTTTGGCTAAAATACTTTTATAATGAAGAATAGAGTTACCTGCTTCTTGACAGCTGTATGCCATTAGCATGATAAACTAGAAGAGGAACCCACTTCACAGGTCACTGGACGGCCGTCTGCAGGTGAGCCACCGCAAGGGCCTGCCTCACGTCATCTACTGCCGCTTGTGGCGCTGGCCAGACCTGCAGAGCCACCACGAGCTGCGTCCTCTCAATCATTGCACCTACGCTTTCTCCCTTAAGAAGGAGTTTGTTTGCATCAACCCTTACCACTACACAAAAATAGCTCCCCCTGGTAAGATTTTCCAAAATAGTTTGAGGAAGTTATGTAATTCTTCAGACTGTCTTTTTTATACTTAAGAGAGTTGCATCCAGTCGAAAGGTGTAGAATATTGATAAGGAGATGCAAACACAAGTGGGCCTTTTACCTAATTTTGCATTGGCCATTTAATTTTGGAAATGCATTTGTTATCTTAGAACTCCATTTGGTTTAAAAGCTACAAAAGATAACAAAAATGATAAGTCTACTGTGAAGAACAATTACATCTGTATGCTAGAAATTCTCATGACTAAGTTTAAGGGACAAATTCTTTTTTTCCACTATAAATGTATATACAACTCCAGCAGTAGAAATAATTTTGATTTACATGTTTCATGTGAGATATACATATTATGAATATTAATTTTAGCTTATGTCATAACTTTTGTTTTGTACAAGTTTTAAAACATTGTTTGAATGAATTTTAATTCTAACTTATGTCGTGTTTAAATATTTTAGCATGCAGATTAGTGTTTTATAATTAACTTTCTGAAGTGATAACTAGCTTAAAAGTCCCTTGTTAACTAATAAAACTGGCAATGGAACTTGCAAAGGAAAATCTAACTTAATTGAGGAGAAAAAGGAAAACGTATAGTTAAGATCTTAACAGATCCTAAGCAAGGAAGTGAAGAACAAGACCTTAAATTTTCAATGAATGAATGGTATTTTTTCTCATTGATGTTTGACCTCTATAAGAAAATTTTTCTTGTAGACAGTATGTACGAGTGTTTAAAAAATATCGGTATACAGTACATGATCTTTATGGCTTCTTTTATGAGCTTCATAATCTATCAGTCATTTCTCCCTTTTACTGTCATCAAAATAGACATTAAAGTATTCCAAGAGACATTTTGTCAATAATTCTATTTGTTATCTCTTATTTTTGATGCAATTTTTTGTATTTATTTTGCCTTTATTTTTGTAGAGGTAACACTTCTTTCACTTCTTCAACACAGGTGTTGAATCAAATCATAAATGCTTGTAGCCTTTGCATTTTCTCACTGCATACCATGAGCAAAATGTTTACCTTTCATAACCTAGAGAGTACTAGAGAAAAGGAAAAGATTGGTTTCCCTGTTTGTCAAAGCCTCATTTCTAAGTTGTATGGTACTTCACGGACCAAATTCGTTAACAAAATATTCAGCCCTGGCTGTACAGGTGTTGGCGTAAGTTCTTCTAAGTGAATTAAGCTTTGCTGTGTGCTGAAGTATGTAGCACAGCTTAATCAACACACAAGAGCTGAAGGTGCCTGTTGAACTACGATGACAATGTAAATTACTTGAGAATTTGAAAGCAATCTATGTGTTTCTTCTGCTTGTCCCTCTTTTGCCAGAATGAAGACTGCTATTACAAAGAATGTGAGGTTATATTCTCCTGTTTACTCCCTCAGGTGGCATGGGATAGGCAATGGGCTTGGGTTAGTTGCGCCTGCCTATACTATTGTATCTTATGGAGACTATCGCCCTCTGGGTGGATACTGTTAAATTATTTCAGCTAGAGCTAGGCTTTAGGTTTTTGTCTTCCTTGCCCAATTTGCTTTTCCAGTTTTTAATGACTTGTATGCTTTCTCTTCTTTGTCATTTCTTCCTCTTCTTAACTTATATTTTAACTATTTGCCAAGTATTTTGTGTGAGAACGCATCTTAGGCATAGATTTGCCATTTTCTACAGTCAATACAAAATGGTCCCTTCTCTTCCTTTTCTTGAGATTGCCTTTTCTTGAGATTGCCTTTATTGTGGCTAAGGAGTTTCTAGCTAACATATATAATAATAACATAATAATATGGCATTAATATCCAAAGAATATCAGCCTCTTCATGTATTAAAAAGAGAGAAATTTCTACTATTATGAAGAGTCTTCCTGTTGTTTCCCTTTAATTTGTGTTTCATTTGCTCTGCACTAATTTTATGTTTGCCTACTGAATGCTCTCTGTTTCAGGGAGTGACGGGAGTGCAGTACACGGACCTTGCGTTTGTTACCCAGATCTTCCGTCAATTTTGGTGCCGCGCAACCAGAACAACCAGCACCATCATCACCACCTTCCCTTCACCTCAAACATCACCCCCATCACTTCCAACTCCTCGGCCTTCAGTCCTCTCCAGCTGAACGGTGAGAACAAGAGCAGTATCATGCCTGCCAAGAGCATTGGGCAGCCCAACTCTCCCACTTCCGACATCAAGTCAGAATCGCCAGAAGTTACTGAAGAATTTGAGGACATCACGGACACCTTCTCGCCAAGTGCTGGCCTGTGTAAAGGCTTTGCTAACGTTGGTCTGTCGTCTCCTCCCGGCCTGCCTGTCTTGAAGAGCTCCAACAGCCCCGTTCACTCTCCACACTGTCAGCCTTTGCTCAGCCCGTCTGCATCTCAGAAATCGCCCTTAGACAGCCCCACCTCAACCATGCCCAACGCGATGGGCAACTCCAATGGTGAACTTTACGGTTCCCCAGGCTCGGTTGGAAGCGACAGCTCCCTCACTCTGCAGCAGTCACAAGGCGGCAACGCGTGCAACTACGGCTCCTTGTCCGCCATGCCAGTGAGCAGCAGCAACGGCGGCGTCAACTTCGTCATTGGCGGGAACACAGGGAGCGGCTTCATCAGCTGCTCTGCAGGCAGCTCCGTCACACCCAACGGAGTAGGGCTCAGCTCTAATTTCCCTGCCTTGGATGACCTGGACCCACTCGTGGACATCACACCTTCTCCTGACTCCCTGAGTGACTCCCTCGTTAACGGCGGCGGTAGCCAGTCACCTTCTCTCACAGCCAGCTTCCTGCCTGCTCTTTCAAGTGGTAGCTTCAGTGACCTTGGTTCACCAACTCGATTTGTGAGTCCCTTTTCTAAATACATAAATGTTTACTGGATAGGTAAATATTCATAAGAATTCACTTTGATTTTGCTACGGTGTGAAAAACATGTCTCTTTTCCAGAAATCAGCATGTGAAGCGAAAATGTTCCAGTTGATGAAAAATTAGTTATATATGTTAATTTGAGAGATGATTTACTTGTACATTGTCTAACTCGAGCTTGAGTGCATTCAGGATTTAGGTTGTCGGTGTAAGTCATGTAATAAATACAAGCACAGACACACAGTTTGACAGGGTTTTTCAATGAGTGTTTGACATGATTGAATCAATTCTTTCATAAAAAATGGCGTGTTCTCCGGCGATGCAAAGTAGCTTGGTGATTTCATTATTTTTCATTTAAATATTGATAGGCCATTATTTATCCCTTGAAGGTATACATAATACAATCCGCATGTATGGGCACGTCTTTCTTCTGTGTGTAGTCTAGATGGGCTCTTCAACTCTCTACGTGGAGTATTCTATAACCGACGCATTCCATCAACACATCTTTGAAAGCGAGCCAATCCCGCTGGTTAGTCAGTGCATTTCAGAGCACACCAAAAGAATCGAAATCCTCAAACCATGAACTTTAAGTTTAGAAGTAGCGTTTTATCAATTTGCGGTGCTCTGAAAAAAGACTTCTTGAAAGGTCTATATTTTTACAGCAATGTTAGGCGCCATCGTTCATAATCGAGGCATCAGAGTTACTTTAACTACAGTCAAAATCTGAGTCAACGCACTATCTGAAAGATTAGGAATGGTAGCATGCTTTGACTTGAAATTGACGTGTAGGACTAAATATTAATAGTGAAGCATTGCACTTTCCTGCAGTGCTGGGATGCCATATCAGCCTTATTCTAATGGAAATTTTAAATTTTCAAGACAAGGCTGTGTGAGATTTTTTTTTGCGTTAAAAGTCAATGCTAATATATTTTCCGCTAAAAGAAGAGGCTACGTATGACCCTGTTCCAATGCCTGCTGTTGTGGCCAGGCCTTCCCCTCAGGGGATACCATTATTGTATCTATGGGAATTAGCGCTCCCAGGGGGGCAATGTGAGGACCCGAGCTAAAGGTTAGGTAGGCTTTCTTTTTATTAAAATAACATAGGTTTTTGTTTTTTTTAAGGACCAACTTTTTTTTGGTTCACTGCTGTCCTGTTTTTTAAACACCTACTACTTTCTTCTTCAACTTTGATCTTGTTTCATGAACTTCTTTCTTATCTTACTGTTTCTATGCCCTTTCTGCATGGATTCCGCGTTCCCTTAACTCCATACTTAATGGTGCCTTCTTGCTTCCTCTCTTTGGACCGCCTTTGTTGCGGATAGGGAGGCTTAAACTAACTTATAATCTAATCTAATCTGTGGCCAGGCCTCGACGACGTCGAGCGCCAGCAGCCCGCTGAGTTGCAACGGCTCCATGATGGCTCCCAACGAGTCGCCTCCCCCGGGCTACATCAGCGAGGACAACGACAACAGCCACCACGACCCTATGGAGGACATCACCTGCTCTCAAGGTGTGCTTCTGAGCTTATGTGTTGCCTTCCTTGTTCACGTCAGGTGTGATCAGATGAGGCAACGAATGCTTCGGAACAGCTGATGTAATTGGCTGCCTCTCAATCCTGCTAGTAATGAATATCTTTTTGAAAATATCAATTTTTCGTGTAGAACGTTCTAGTATTTGAGTTGTGTGAATGCATCAAATATTCATTCAAAAGTTTAAGAATACATGAGCTTTTGGATCTCTACAAGCTCTCCATATGTAGTACAAGAATAAAACATTAACTAATTAGGGTGGCAAAGACTTTACACAATTATTAACTGTACAAACTGGCTATCATATTCAAATAACCAGGAATAGAAATGACTTCATACTTCCTTACTATTCAAAAGCTTTCACAACACTGTATCCTCTTCATTGGAACTAAGACTTGGAATTCGATCCCTTCTAAGATCTGTGAAAAAAGTTCTTGCAAACTTTCAAAGCGAATCTTGAATCCCCATTTCTATGGGAATATTAATCACATAAGGTAATCAAGTAAAAAAATTTTCTGCTATATGACTCATCTTGATAAGGTAATTTGCCATGAACCCTTGAAGAAACAATCTACTTGTGGCATTAAATAATTAAATTAAGTTCTTCCTGCTGGGAAACGATCCATCGATCTGTCGTTTGAAAATTTTTAATAATCTTTTAAAATTAGTGGTAATTGACCTGGTTAATGTATGGTTTTTATAAAATTGCTTAAATAAATTGTTTAAATTTGCTAATAATATTTTGTAAAAGGAACCTGATTTTCTGGCTTGTGAATGTTCTATCAGTTGCTATTAATACTTTGCTATAGGCACTTGCTTCTGTGACTTGTGTACAATTGGATCTGCCCTCTGCATTGAAATTGTGTTATTTCAAGGATCTAACATATTATTCGTACATTTCATGTAATTTTTGGTAAGTTCTAAGTACCTTCTAGTAGTGATTAAAACACTGTGTTTTATTGTTCATTTTTTCGTTGCGCTTCCCAGTTACGTAGTAGCTCAATTTTTGATGGTGTACGAGGTAAGAACATGCGCTTTGGAAATAAAGACACCTCATTGATGAGGCTTTAGGGTCAACTGCCGAGTCAGAAGTAAACAGGTGCGCGTTGGTGGGCAGCTGCAGTCTGACAAAAGTATAATAATTCAGCACAAGACTTCCGTGATACAGTATGATATGCCTTTGTGTGGATAACGTGTCATACAGAATAATATGCCCCATGAGCCAGTTGCTGAGAGCTACAGCCAGTCTCAAATGCTACCGTAGGTGTCACAAGAAAGTTCTTCATTTTTCCGAAATTAATAAATGGCGCTCTGTATTTTCTCCATTTTTATTGTGCTGCTGATAGTGATGTGCAATTCTGGCGCTCTAATTTCAGTTTTATTGTCAAATTTTCTTTTAATTCGAGGCAGAATTTTCAAACAACTGACGTCGTTTTAGCAGTACGCCAAAGGCGAACATTCTTCTGTCAAGTTGGCTTTGAGACGCGCGTGTTTTCCTGTGCAATATCTTCAAGGTTAAACTTTCTTGCCTAAAAAAAACAGCACGCAACCTAGTCATGTGTACAGAACTTTCAATGCCGGCTATACCTCTATAACAACGTAAATTATTTAAAAATTCTTCCCGTGGTTGATTCTGCTGCTTACCTCGTCAACCATTAATTTTTTGAGGTGTGTGGGCCTCGCGTCCTGTTCATGCATAGAACTGGAGCTTTCGTTGTTCAAAGTTTCGTTATGCTGTTGCTACGGGTGGGCTGTTTAAGTATTGACTTAACTTTGTAATACTGATAACTAACACGGCATTTCAGTGAATTTTAATGAATTCTTGTGACGTTAACCATGGAGAAAAAGTTTGTCACGTTCAATCTTGCGTATTTTATGAAAAAACTGAGCATTCCGTCTGTGTTGTTCGCTCAAGTTATTGTTCATTTTACCGGCATAATTTATTGCTCGGTTGCTGTTTTGGACATAATTATAATTTATGCACAGTATTTTCAACTTAGTTGTATGTTAGCGAGAAAATTGAGTTCCTAAATCGTAGTATAGTAAAAAGGATTTTTTCTTGGATAAATCATTGTAAATGCTGTGTAAGGTATGTATCTATTTTTATTTTTCAGGTACGTTCCTATTTCGCACGTAGAAGCAAGCTAACAACCAAATCCGGTGAGTACTGCAAATTCGGTATTCCATTTCAGACTAAGGGAATAGTGTGCCAAGTAAAAATTTGCTAATTTTATCATAACTAAATCCCATATGGAAGTTGAACGGATGTTTTTAGTCTCTCATTGCCTCAATGTTATTAGCGTTCATGTGGCAAGTAATCTAAACTCAATAGATGGCCCAGATGTCAATAGGCGTCCTGGATGGTGGCTTCTCGAGTGACTTCCTGTGCTAATGTATTGCGTCAATTACGAAGTTCAAAATACTTGAAAAAACTCATGTGTTCGTGAAATGTGCGTACATGTTCATGGATGTGTAGTTCGCTATCGCACCTATGTGGTCTTGTGCTTTGCTGACCATGTGACTGGATGGTGCGTCGAGTTGACGCGGGTTGGGACGGAGTCTGTTGACCAGCTGTTTTGGGTCAAGTGGAGCGCATTCATGTGCAACTTTATTGGAATGATGCGTGATACGTGTCTTCTTTGCTCTGTTCTTTCTCATGAGTTTAAAATGCCACAAGTGCATGCAGCATTAGTTTGAGTTTATCTTGGTCATACAAAATAAGGCGTGCAAATTCTAATCATCATTGTCGACAACGGCATCGAATAATGTAGTTCGGAGCTGTTGTCAACAGTATTTTCAGGATCGAGTGCTGTTCAGTCTCACCAAAAGTTGAGTTGATATGTGTGCGAATCGAATGATTGCCGCTTATCGTAGTCAAAGACTGTCGGAACTTCCATGGATTACCTAAACCAACGTGCTCATAGCTATTTTTTTATAATTTATATATTTCTTCAGAGTTTCCTAACTTGGCGAAGTCTTAGCGTGAAAGTCATTTTCACTAGAAATTCAGTACTATCCGTGCATGAAAACTCACCGTAACACTTCTAATGAATTTCTAGACGCACAGTTGGATGAAACTCATCAGAATATAAGTATATCCAGTATTATCTCCAGCAATAACTCAATTATTTTAGTATTTTAGCAAAATTAGGCGTTCAGATCATGACTGCGATTCTTGTTCACTCAGCACTCTCACCGTGACGTGTAGATTCCCGCATATTTCGTCTCGCATTTGAAAAACGCTGAAAAGGAAAAAACTTTCGTGTAAATAAAAATCAGCCGCTTTAAATATACCGCACTGGAGAGACGGAGGACTGCTCTGCTTGTGGTCTCAATACAATCGCCCAGCGTAAACCAGGTTGTTACCTGTGGCGGTGAGCGAGGCTCGGACTAGTTACTCAATCACTTTTACGGAGGCTTGCATACAACAGAGTTGGTGTAATACATGTTGATGATACTTGTAATTTCAATCCGCCTACCCCTCAGCTATTTTATGCTATTGGATTATAAGTTTGAACCTCCCTAACCAGTTATCCCATTCTATGGGGACTGACTTCGTCAGGGATGATACTGCCAAGTTACCTCAGCTAACTTTCCGGACTTTCATCTTTTGTATCCGCTTCGCTATTCTTCTTGCTGTTTCTATGTGCAGGTATACTGTGTGAGAACACACCTTGTGCATAGATTCCATGTTTTCTACAGGCAATACTTGGTGGTCCCTTCTCTATTTTTGTGAAAACATCTTTGCAATGGAAATTGAGCCCTGACCTAATTTCTAAACAATTCATTAATTCGCCGTTATCATAGACGTATGGAACATCACCTTAATTGTCAGTTCTAATTCAAATGTGATTATGTTTTAAAAATAAATCAGCCTCTTTAGTTGTTGAGCAACACTGTCTGGGGTACGATTTCAAATTTTAGTTTATCGTCTACCGCTGAGTTGGGTCCCATCATTATGTGGAGATACGCATAGGGGCAGAGTCAGGAAATGAAACACTGCTCAATGAACGCCGAGTTTTTCTGTTGACGGTCGTGCGTTAGCACACTAACAGCGAACCGCTTGCATATGCTGCGTCAATTCCAGTTCCACACGTGGATTGAGGTCGAGGCAGCGCGTGTAGAACTGTTCTGGGTTGTGTGCAACCTGCGTCACAGGTATCGCAAGTCTGACAGCTTGACTTAAAATTTATTAGAAGTTGTTAAAATTCTCCCCACCATAACGAGATTAGTACTTTGCGTCTGACAGCAACTTCTTCGTCGATTCTCTTCTTCTACGTGTAGGTTTACATACATTTAATCTTTTACATTCATCCAGGGTTTCAGTTATGAGAGATTGTCTTACAGTTTCTTCAGGGATTTAGTAGTTACTGAGGTCTTTTTAAGAGGCAAGATCTCAAGGAAATGAGTAGATATGGTCATTTCTAATAGGTATTTTCAAGGTGCGTGTACTTCCTCCTGGCTGCTGTAGGAGATCAAGTTCAAGGCTGTACGAAACTTTTCGGCGCTTTAAAAAAAAATGGACTATTTTCAAACATAATCTTGAGCTTCTTTTATGTGAGAATATCAATCACGATTTTTTGGTATTAGTGCATCGTGCGTTCATTTCTTACTGCACCAGGAGAAAGTCAGCGGTTCGAAGCGCTGCTTTTGTAGTGCGTCGCTCTTCTGAAAGGATGTGAAATTTATATTTTCTGAACAATTTTTGTAATAAGCGTTGTTCACACTAGCTTAAGCAGCAATCTATTGTATCAGTGCAATTAGAATATTGCATAGCCTTTTCCTTGAGCAAAGATTATCTCTAAAACGCAATGCCAATAAAATAATCAGTAACCGTGATGCGGTGGCTCGAGCACTCTCTTATTACACGTGTAGGCGAGAAATTTCTGCGTTTCGCCCTTCAAACATCTGATGCTGTTAGACTTGGACTATGTGAGGCGTTCGTTTTGGTCCTCAAAGGCAGAGAGCTTAGAATTAGCGTCAATATCATCATCAAATTGAGTCCTAAACATTCCTGCATGGGCTTTAGAAACTTGATTTTCATTGTCTCATAAGAGTGCTCAGTATGTCACCTACTTACTCAAGGCAAAAGAATTTAATTTTGAACTTAAATATAGTTTTTACTTAATGGCTCGTGCTAACATATAAATATGTCTGATGCAAGCTACCGACTTTTCATTCCCGTGCTCATTCTGTGGCATAAATTTGAAAAGCAACTGATGTGTTTTGCTTGGCAATTCAGTTCTGGGGCTATTTTCATGGCCCTTAGTTGTGTGTGTTACTTCTATAACGAATTAGAAAATGCGAAGTAATTACACGGTAACTTTAAAATACTGGTTCTCATTGTTTAACTCTGTGTTCAAATTATTTTGAATCGTGAAACGGCATTTACTTATTCCATTGCTCTCCTTAAATATTTTTGTATTATTAATTACAGTTGTAGGGATGTTATCACATTTACACTTCACACGTTAGAGAATAGTTGAAAAACAAATTAGGGAAGCTTCACATTGTTATTTGCGTTCTTCCATTGTAAGACTTCGTTAGGTTTGTTATCTCGATTTCATTTCTTTTCTAACATGTCTGATTGCGTGGGACTCAGTTTGTGGGGTGGCTCGATTGTATTTCAAAGCCAAGAGAGCTTTAATATTCAAATCATTATTTTATTCTCCTGTCCAATCTGTTGGTTCTAAGTTGAGTACTCGAAGCTAAAAAAGTATTCTAATTTAACTGGTTGAAAATGTAATGTTCTCATTTGCATTTTTAATTTACCCCCGCAACGCCAGTAGCGCCGGGCTAGAGGGCTGGCCTCGGTTGTGAACAAAGCTCAAAAATGCGTTTATGTATTTTGGCACGAGTGCCAAATTAATTGGAAAACATGTACGACCGCGGAGTTGAGATGTTGAATTATATGATAGTGTTCGCGTCCTTGCATTAGAGCAGTGAGCGGGTACTTTGTGTGCTGGCCGTGGCTTAGCGACCACCGTAGCACCTCTGAGGCGAAACAAGCAGGTCTTCAGATTCTGTTATCGTTTTGCATTTTTTCTTAATTGACATACCACATTTTACCATTGAAATATTTCATCCATCTTCGTAGCTAGTTTCTAACGTTGTTTTAGATTGTTCATTTTTTAGTGTTTCTCAATCTGCGCTGCAATTTCACTCATCGGCGAAGATAGTATTTCATATTTTGCATTGCCGTGTACGCTCGACGCAAAATATTGGCCATGTTTTACGATGGAAAATGCCTTGTATGAAGTATTTACCTTCATCCTTCCTTGACGCAAGGCTAGTGTATCATTTAGGTGAGTTTCTATGGATGTTCTTTATTCGAATTCCCAAGATTCACATCTTGACGGCGTTAGGCTTGATATCCTCTCGCTTTCTTACGCGAGTATATTATGTAACGTTTTTTTTGTTTCTGTAGGTTAATGATAATAACAAATAAGATAAAATATTTTCACGGCTTTGGTATCTATAGAAATTCGCGCTCCTATGTGAGGAGATGTGAGGTCCCAAGTGGGAAGTTAGGTAATCCTTCTTAAAAAAAAAACAGTTTTTTGTTTTGTTTATGACAATTTTTTTGGATGCACTACTTTCCTGTTTTTCAGCACCTATGACTTTCTTCAACTTTTATCTTGTTTTATAACCTTTCTTTCTATCTTTCTGTCCCTATGCGCGAGGGACGTTGCTTGGGAACACGCCTTGTGCATCGATTCCACGTTCCTTAACTTATAATCTAATCTGATCTTGTGCTCTTCGTTATTCGCTGTGCCATTTGAGGTGTTGAAATTTCGAGTCTACGTGCCCCTCCATTTGTGTTTCTAGTATCAACGCGATTTCGTGATATTGCTATTTGTCGCTCACGTAACTACTATGAAGCGATCAGTATTGGGGACGTCATAATAACAGCGAGAGGCAGTGAGGATTGTTGCGGTAATAACAGTGACAAAGATGGCCGTGGCGATAAGGTAATGCTGTTGGTAATTATTTCAGTAAAAGCGTAAAAAGAACCCGTCACGTGCTAAACTTGAAAGAACTCTTCTCACGTTCATGGGATAATTTTAATGACAATACCGGTTGTGTTCAATTTTTTACCACATAGTCCAGCTTAGTCCGGCGACTTCCTTCAGTTTTTGTATCTGCTCGTTGCTGGGGCTCAGTTTTTATTCATCTGAGCCAGTCGTAGCCTCATGTTTTTGAGATGTTTTTATGACGCTCTTTGTCAGAGGTTGATGGCGTCCACGTGTTCGATTTCAACCTCATGAGCGAGCCTGTCGATTAAACGTGTCGACATTTACGAGGCTCAATATTTATTTGACGTTCTTGGGCATGTAAATTTTGGCAGGAGTGTCTGTGTGAGGCATGAAATTCATTTTTGAGCCTGCAAATTTTCTAAAAAATCTCCCTAGGAATTTTTTCTCCATGTGTGGTTTGTTGAGATAGGCCAACCGAATTTAAAGAGCAAAGCATGTTCTTGTAAGACGGTTTGTCGTGAAGCTAAATGTGTCGCCGCTGATTCAAGATTGTACAATCTCCTGACAATCTTTTGAGTTTAGCGAGCGTTGGACTAATGCTCGAATGATCTCTGACCTTCCCCAAACCTTGGTGTTCGAGGCTTGGTAACGGAGTGTACCGATATTCTGCGCTCCTCATCCCGACTCGAAACTTGTCTCGTTTGTCTGGAATCTGCCTGCGACCTCCTCACATAGTATGCTTGCAGCTGCTTGCTCCGCTGACGTGTAGTCTGTTATTTTCACCCGAGTTTGCTGAGCTCCTCTGGTCATTATGGCAGATAGAGGAAACTGATTGAGGGAGGTTAGGGGAGGAACTCTTGCTTTTTTGCTCACTGAGCTTGTACTCCACACCCTCTGTCCCTTTATGTTTAGAAGCTGGACTACCATTTATTCATCGCTATAGTATAATGAAAATGTGCCAATATGTACGTCCTTCAGGCTCCGCTCTGAGGAACTCATTCACTATTCATGCGCTTTAGCTTGGCTCTTCTTAGTCTAATGCTTATGAGTGCAGAATCCATATCAGCACTTCATCTAGCTATTTGCGTAGAATTCCATCGCATTGCATTAAGATAGTTTGAGAATTGTTGACGACGAAATTATTCACGTGCTGTATCGATTTTTTCCCTTTTACATAATTCTTTCCTTGGCATTCAAAAAAACTATCAATCAACTCCTTCACATCTTTAGCTGATCCTATTCAATTCTAAGTTGTTGAAATTTGGTCAAATCATCTCTTAAACATTGGTTCAGTCAAGTTCAAGCTTTCTTATCTGATTTGTGCTACCTGGTTCTTACAGATTCGCTCACTTCAGTCATACACAGACCTTCGGAAGTTCTATCTTTCGTACTCCCTTTGATTTCTTCCATTCGCATACTTTCTTTGCTATCTCATCTATGTTATTTTTTCCTTTTTGCCACTTCCAAGCGCAATGTATTCTATGAGGGAATACCTTGTGCATAGATTCTCCGATTTTTACAGTCTGCTATGTGATCCCTGTTATTCGCTCTCTCGAGGGTGCCTTTTTTGTAGCTAGCGAATCTTAAACAAGTACAATAGCAATAATGATCTTTCAGATTCGTTTTGTGTGCACAACTGTAAATTTCATCTTCAATAATTTCGCTGTCCTGAAATGCTAAGTCAAAATTCACTTATAAAATCAACCTCTGTTTCATTCATCACTTTTCTAGTCATTGTGCAAATATCGTATATTTGTTGCAAGCCATAGAGAAACTACAAACCCTTTTGTAAAGACCGCGCTGAGAAAATCTCTGCGTAAGGACCACTGTTGCGTTCCACGCTTATTGCTAGTAACACTGTAATAGCTCTTTGGAATTATGCTAAATTTTGCCTTCCTACAGCTTCCTGTTAGCATCAATGCTGGAAAACATGTGCTCTGAGCGGATGAAGGAATATGTTGAGTGCACGCGGAATAATTAAAACGTCGCGTGTATCCTGCTTTTGTAGTGCAGTGCTGGTCTTTAGGTTCAGTTTATTGTGACTACGTATCAGTTGAAACGCTGGGAGTGGAGTGGCAGCAAGTTTTGAGGAAATTTACCCGATGTTGGCATCTAGCTTTTAGTCGGTCGACATGAAGTGAAGGTAAGACAGCTTGTTGCCAGGGGAAGTGGAACTGATGATCCCACCTTCCCTGGAGCTTCTAAAGGCGCGGCGAGCTTCATTCTGGCTCCCATGGTCATCCATGGCCTTTGCCAGCACTCGCATTATTAATGATTATTGTACTTTTATGAATTTTAATCAGTTCTCGAGTTTATTGTAATGGCATCTTGGTCTCGAATTTCATCGTTTCAAAGCCTGTTCTGCTATTAGAACGCTGTTTTTATTCATTAAATTCGTTACAATTATTGCTAGACAGAGCTTTAAATGTAATCAGTAAATTTCAGCGGTGTTGAATTGCGTTGATCGCAGCTTTTTGAACGGTATTTCATTATTATTAAACATTTAGAACTACAGAACTTGTAAAAGTGAGTAATTTGTTCGCTAATATAACGATCCTTGCCAATTAGTGTGAGAGTAGTAGCTTTTTGTCGAACCAAGTTCTCAAGAGTCCATTAGCATTTAATTGTAGACCATATTTTAAAAGTTGCGCTTATTGGTAAACTTCACCATCCTTTATTTTCCATCGACTTATGTTGTATATAAATAATATCAAAGCGTGCGCGTTCTCTAGAATGTTCAGTGGCGAGGGACTAGTTAAATTAGGGAAAATTGTTTGCTTTACTTTATGGTAAAAATATCGTTCAGACGATTCATAATTCTCTTGCAGAGGAGCATTTACCGGCAGTGAAAATGTGAGGTATTGTGCCGCGTTCATAGATTGACTGTCAGCAATCTTGTATGGAATACGCGACTTGGTACTTGTGTTGCTTGGAGTTTTATAAAAATCAAAGACCTCTATTTTGTGTGTTCTAATTGTCTTACTGGAATAATAATGTTAAATGACTGACATGCGACACTAAATTCACGGTGTCCGAGTTAATTACGAACTAT
Organism: Platorchestia sp. MABIK; assembly: GCA_014220935.1. Taxonomy (NCBI): domain Eukaryota; kingdom Metazoa; phylum Arthropoda; class Malacostraca; order Amphipoda; family Talitridae; genus Platorchestia; species Platorchestia sp. MABIK. The sequence continues at coordinate 149,961 of JACJUY010002330.1, read as the reverse complement.
TTCTCGAGTAATGAATTCGTGTTAATTGCCAGCTTGGTTTGTGTTCAATTTACTTGTGAAGCAAAAAATTTTACCCATTTGTGTTACAGGCTTGCTAAATGATATTTTGCCTGCAAATTTCATGTTTATCTCGTTCTCTTGAACTGGAGGTGTCGTCCGTGCGCAGAAAGTGAAGACTTACTCAAAGACTGTGCCTAATATTTCTAACGAGAGCCACACAAGTTTCTTCACATATTTTGCGCGGCTGCTTCTTGCCGGCTCCATCGATCCTTATCTATAGCAGCAGGTGTCTTGATGAAGAAAATTTGATGTGTTTTGAAATTCGATCATTTAGGTATTAGGCTCGCCACAAAATCATGTGCTGGAACCCTCTTAGTATGGTTTCTAATTCTAAGTTTTGGCGTCAAAATATCCAAATTTCGCCAGCATTCGCTCGTTACAGAACTTGGTTAGACCCACGAACGCATTCATACTGTCGCTAACAAAGTCCTGCGTGCCTCTTGCTTGCGGCCTGACTCGGCCTGGTGTTTATGGGAGATAACCTGCGAATTTATGACAAGCCTCAGGAACGAACCGCATAAAAAGGCACCGGCCGCCCGTCCCTGGCTTAAAATGGTCAGCATCATTGTCATGATTGTTATCGTAGTGTTGTTCTTGATGTTCAGGCTCCGAGTTCCAAATGAAACGATGGTCTCGCTGAAAATCTGATGCTACAAAAGCGGTTCTTGTGTGTCGTTAATTATCTCAATTTTTTGAGGAGAAATTGTATTTAAATATTCAAAAGGAACCATAGGGTATAAACTCACTCTGTTTTAACAAAAGCTTTTGCAAAACGAGTTTGTTATTTGTGGATTATTTTGTGTCAAAGAAAAAGTTGCTCGATTTTAATTAGTATTCAGTCAAAAAAATGCAGAAGTAAATTGGAAGCTTATAACGACGAGCATCAAACTTGAACACGCTGCTTGCGATACGACCCCTCGATGGGTCGTGCTGAAGTTCTTCCTGATGGGAAACGATGCATCGATGTGTCGTTTGAAAATTTTTAATCTTTTAAAATTAGTGGTATTTAATGGACCTGGGTAATGTTTTGTATTCATAATATTGCTTAAAACGTTTGAATTTAAGTTTATGTTTAATATTGAACTACGGCTTGACCAATCGCGGTCAACGGGTTTAAGATGTTGATGCAAAGCGTACTCAGATGTGCAGAACTCAGAAACATTAGTAGTTAGCGCAGACGTAAATTGTTAATTTGCATGTCAGTGTTTGAGATTTTAACACATTGTGTCCTTAGCAAAGTAGCTGGAATTTTCTAGTACTGAACTGTTGGCTTATGTACGTTGCTTTATTTATCGTGCCATCTAATTTTTTGTATTTTCAAATATAACTCAGTTTAAGTATATTCCTAACATTCATGACTAGAGAAAATTCAGTGGTCTTCTTTGTACTCGGGGGAAGCCAGTCATTACCTCAAAATATCTTGTTTTTTTTTTATTTCGACACGCGTTTGAGTTCGCTCTTACACGTTGGTTCTCAAGATGCTTTGTTAGATATTGACTGACTCATTTGTTCAAGCCGAGAACTCACCTCAGGAGGATCTCCTAGGGGGGAAATGTGTGGTTCTGAGCTGAGAGTTAGGGAGGCCTTATTGTTGAAGTAAAATATTTTTGTTTTGTTAAGGACCATCTTTTTTTCGGTTCACTGCTGTCTTGTTTTTCAGTACTTCTGACTTTCTTCGTCAACTTTTATCTTGTTTCACAACCTTCCTTCTTAATTAACTTACTGTTTCTACGTGCACGGGATCCTTTGCGGCAACACACCTTGTGCATAAATTCCACGTTCCCCTTACTCCACATTAAATGGTGCCTTCATCCGATCCCCTCTTTAACATCTTCGTTGGGGTAAGGGAGGCTAGAACTAACTTACAATCAATTAATCAATCAACCTCAGGAGGGTACAACTATTACTTCTAAGAGAATTAGCACTCCCAGAGAGAAAATGTTAGGAGGTCCCGAGCTGAGAGTTAGGTAGGCGTTCTTTTTGTTGAAATAACATGTTTTTTCTGTTTTGTCAATGACCATCTTTTTTCGGTTCACTACTGTCCTGTTTTTCAGCACCTACTACTTTCTTCTTCAACTTTTACCTTGTTTCCTGAACTACTTTCTCAATTTACTGTTTCTATACCCTTTCTGCATAGATTCCGCGTTCCCTTAACTCCATACTAAATGGTGCTTTCCTCTTCCCTCTCTTTGAATCGCATTTGTTGCGGAGAGGGAGGCTTAAACTAATCTAATCTAATCTTTCATCATCAAAATTGTTACTGCGTTTACTTGTAGTAGAAAGCATCCCTTTTATGGAGAATTGTGTTATAGAATTGGCTCATGAATTGAAATTTGTTGAAATATTCTGTGCCGTTCGATATACTCGAGTGCGAGAGTTGAAATAATATTCCCGAAAACTCTCATTGAATAATTTACATGATTTTTACACGCTTGTGTTCAGTCTCCCCTAAATGTTTATGTCATCCTTGAAAAATGGATTAGTAAGAAAGAACTTTCTTTCCAAAATTACTTTCTGTTACACAGGAGTCGTCTACGTAATGTCAAGCTATAGTTATGATGCTGAAATAACTTACCTTGGATGAATTTTTTATACAAAAAATAGATTTCAAATCTAGTCTTTGTTGGTAAATCTATAAGGTATGTCATCCCCAACTCCATGAAGAACGGAAAAAAGGAGCTGACTCGATATTTAGAAATTGAGATAGAAGATCTCTACCCTAAGTGAACAGTGAAGTTTAGCATGTGAAGCGTGCGGTGGCCGTCGAAAATCGTGGATAACTATAGCTCCAAGAAAAATTCCTTTTTTCTTAAGTCAGACACTTATTGAAATAAATGGACCTGGCGAATTAAGAAAAAACGAATACGCTCACTGTCTTGAACGAATTTGCAGTTAGCAGAGGATCACTCACATTTGAGTGCATCCCAGTAGTAGAGCGTGATATAGTTAGAATAAAGGTTAAATGTGTTCCAGAATAATGGTGAAATTGAAGTTGTACTGATCTTCCTGTAGCTTCGCGCTCCTTATGTCCTCACATGGGGATTACTCCGGCAGTGTAGGATTACACTGCACCGGGCCCTGATGGGATTCATTATCAGATGCTTTAGAGGATGCATTCAACAGCCTGACGCCATCTACTTCAAATATTCAATAAGGTCTGAACAACCCGTGTATTTCCAAAGGATTGGCGCACTGCAACAATCCTTGCTTTTGCCAAACTCCTGAAACCGGCCACCCGCACTGGCAGCTCCCGACCGATCGCCCTAACGAGCTGTGTGTGCAAGCTGTTGGAGAGGATCGTTAACATTCGCCTTGTCCGATGGCTGGAAGCGGAGGAAATTTTGAATCCTGCATAATTCGGCTTCAGGCAGCTTTGAGGAACCACGGATGCTGTCGTGAGGCTGCAGAGTCATCTGGTCCAGAATATTGCGGCCCGCAAGCAGACCTTGTGTGTCTTTTTCGACCTGCACAAAGCATATAAAACCGTTTGGAGACATGGGCTCCTCCAACGTGTTTATGGATGTGACCTTCGGGGCAGTTAGGCCTTCTTTGTCCAGCAGTTCCTTCAGGAGAGAAGTTTTCGTGTAAAAGTGGGAACCATATTGTCGCCTTGGTAAACCCAGCAGGAGGGCCTACCCCAGGGTAGTGTGCTGAGCTGTACCCTCTTCTCTCTGGCCGTAAATGACATCACCTCCACACAGCCAGCCGATGTCTCGTCGTCAGTGTACGTCGATGACTTCATGATCTACTCTTCATCAGCGTATTTACCAGCACTTTCGCGCAGAGTGCAGTTGGCAATCAACGGTGTGAATGACTAGGCGACGGAAAATGGCTTCGTATTCTCCACTGGAAAGACTGTAGCCCTGTACTTTCAGGGACGTTGCCGACGGGACCCTCCACAGCCACTTCTCCGGGGAATATCGATAAACTTTGCTCATAGTGCCAAATTTCTGGGTCTGACTGTTGACAAACTATCGTGGAAACCCCATCTGGCCGCGCTGAAGTCTGATTGCAATAGAAGAATGAACCTATTGAAATGTGTATCAGGCCAGGTGTGAGGAGCAGTATGCAAGGGAAACTTCGTTATCAGCGCTAAACCCGGTGCCCCACACGGTCATAAGGCTTTGCACTGGCGCCCTTCGAACCTCCCCGTCGGCCAGTTTGTGTGTGGAGAGTGGAGAACCCCCACTTTGGCTCCGCCGTGTGCATGCAGCTGAGCCTACAGTACCTGGCTCGTCTAGACCAGCTGCCTCTGTCTCTACATGGAGAAGTGTGCACGCGCCTTTTGGGCGACATCTGCCTTTCCCGTATCGTCTGCCCTCATCACTGAACTATCCTGCACTGACGGCCGCCATGCAGCTGGGACCCATGAGAGTACAACCTGTGCTTTTTGACTGCTCTCCGACATGGCGTGTCCCCGTGGAGAGTTTCTGCCCTGGATGTCGAATGCCTAAACAGGAGTCGATGCCGGCTAACATCCTGAAGGGAATTTTCATGGAACACATACTGGAGAAACACGCAGACTCTGTGAAGATCTATACAGACGGCTCCAAGACAGGAGATGCTGTGGGATGTGCCGCGGTGTCCGGGGAAATGGTGAGGGCTAGGAGACTGCTCCCCGAGACCTCGATTTCTCAGCAGAGCTGTACGGAGTGATGGAAGCGATGGAGCTGATCGAGGAGCACACATATCACTCTTTCACCATCTTCGTGCACTCGAAAAGTGTAATGAATGCTGCTCAGATGTACAACAGCACCCACCCCATTATTGCGGAGATCGTCACAAAGCTGGCACAGTTCGTAAATGAACAGAAGAGTGTCGAGGTATGCTGGGGGCCCGCGCATGTGGGGATTTCCGGCAATGAGAGGGCAGACCGGGAAGCTAAGCAAGCTGCTGGGTCAAGCGAGAGAACACTGAATTTGATGGTCCCTTCCCGTGATTATTATCCTCGCGCTAAGGTGGCGGTGAAGGATTTGTGGCAGCGAACCTGGATGGACGCAACTAACAATAAATTGAGAAACATTAAGCCCACTGTTCGAGAGTGGTCATCATCCAGCTGCCGTGGCCGTCGAATGGAGGTGATACTCTGCCGCCTCCGTATCGGCCATACTCGCCTAACGCACGGCCACCTTATGGAGCGACAGCCGCAGCCGCATTGCGATCGGTGCCATGTTCCCCTGACTATAGTACATTTTCTTGCTGCATGCCCAAGATACTCTGCCATTCGCAATGTGCGTTGCCCAAATTTCCGTGGCTGCGCAGAGGACGCGTTGATTGGAATACTCAGGGAAAACGAACGCTCAGGCTTTAAAGCAGCAGCGTTGCAGCTGTTCCTGGAGAGGTGCAAGCTGTATTCTGAGATTTAACAGGAAGCTACGCAGCAATGCACTAAGCCATGCGTGATATC
>JACJUY010002330.1:87095-144011 GCA_014220935.1 Platorchestia sp. MABIK | reverse complement strand
TAAATCGGAAAGCCTGATACTGATTAAATTATGTGACCTTCGGTGCGATATAGTTTGAATAACTGAAGCGCTAGCAAACCTATGTTACTACTACTACATATTTAATAAAACTAAAATTGGTATTTTCAAAAACTACGCCTTTACAATTCCAGATTCACAATTCCGTTGGTAATTCCTCAAACAATTCACTTCAATACTCCTCAGGGGATACAACCATATTTTGTCAGGAAATTAGCGCTCCCAGAGTGGTAGATGGGAGGTCCCGAGCAGAAGATTAGGTGAACTTTCCTTTTGTTGAAGTCGAATGTTACGGACCATCTTTTTTCAATGTTTTCATTTTTTTCAATTTTTGCAGTTTTTGACTACTGTCCATTTTTTAGTATCTCTGACTTCCTTCTTCAACCTCTATCTTCTATCATAAACTTCTTTCTAACTTCCTGTTTCCATGTTGAGGGGATCGTGTACGGGAGCATGCTTTTGCTTAGATTCCTCATTCCTTCAACTCCCCCCTCAGAGGGATACAGTAATTGTATCTATGGGAAATAACACTCCCGGGAGAAAATGTGTGAGGGCCCGAGCTGAGAGTTCGGTAGGCCTTCTTTTTGTTTAAATAAAACTTTTTTATGTTAAGGACCACGTTTTTCGGTTCACTGCTGTCGTGTTTTTCAGCACCTACTACTTTCATCTTCAACTTTTATCTTGTTTCATAATCCCCTCAGGGGGATACAACTATTGTATCTATGGGGCTTAGTACTCCCAGGGGGACTATGTGAGGGCCCGAGCTAAACGTTAGGTAGGCTTCCTTTTTTTTTTAAATTGAAAAGGTTTTGTTTTGTTACGAACCATCTTTTTTCGGTTCACTGTTGTCCTGTTCTTCAGCACCTACTACTTTCTTCTTCAACTTTTTCTTGTTTCATGAACTTCTTTCTTAGCTTACTGTTTCTGTGCATTTTGTGCATAGATTCCATGTTCCCTCAACTCCACACTAAATGATGCCTTCCTCATTCCTCTCTTGGGACATCTTTGTCGTGGTTAAGGGAGGCTAAGACTTTCTTATATAATAATAATAATAATAATTATAACAATAATAATCTTGTTTCATAAACTTCTTTCTCAACTTACTGTTTCTATGCCCTTTCTACACAGATTCCGCATTCCCTCATATCCATACTAAATGGTACCTTCCTCTTTCCTCTCTTCGATACGCTCTTTTTTTGTAGCGGTTAGGGAGGCTTAAACTAACATATATAATCTGATCTGATCTAACCTTCAACTCCATACTAAATGATGCTTTCATTCATCCTCTATTCGGAACAGCTTTGTTGTAGTTTAAGGTAGCGTAAACTAACTCCTCTAATCTATTTGGTGTTATCATTTTCTATGTGCGTGCGTGCGGCAAACGTTATAACAAGGTATTATACATGCATGGTTATGGTGAAGTCGAGTAATTTACCAATTTTAACGGATGGGAATTATAAAAATTGCTATACGTAAAAGGATTTTGAGAATTAATGTGCATCAACCAATATGCCTTGTGTGAATGCGATAATGCTCGTAGTTTAATTCATGCTCGTAAAAACGTATGATTCTTACTTGTCACTAGACAGTGAGCTCATTGTGGCGCACTCGTTCACGTACGCAGATGCTTTTAAATTCTAACGGCGTAATTAGCAACACTTTTTGCACGAAATTATTCTGTGTTTATTCTGCCGCCTAGTATTTCCTGTATTCCCTTTTACTTCTCGGTCGTGGAAGTGGCTGAAACATTTGAGTCTTGTATTTTACTGTCATTTATTCCATGTTCGCAGCATCTGCCGATTCTTAAATGAATATTGAGCTTTTGTCGACTGTTACTTTGGAGCTTTTGCCTTTGTGGTGCTTCTTTAACACGGTGACTGCGATGAGTTATATTGAAGTTCAGTGTTCATCTCCAATTCAAATAAATTTTAGTAAATAATTTTGATTGTAGGCAAACATTACCTGGATCGTTCCTTCGATTAATTTTGGTCGAGTAATAATGTAAATTGAGCAGCATTATGAAAATCCCCTCCGTGATCACCGGCGGCTTACGTCGCTGTCAAAGTGTTAATAACATTCAATGAGAAGTTGTCTCGTGAAGGGAAGGTCATTGCGGTTAATTCAAAGTGAGGGTTCAACCTTGCCTTGAACTGTAAACGATGACAAAAAAATAATAGTTTATTAAAAACTTGAACGTTATCATGGTGTTAATTGAAACAGATTTTTGTTTCTGTTTAGCACATCCCCTTCAGGTGGAAACAACAATTGCATCTATGGGAATTAGCACTCCCAGGGAGAAAATGTGAGGGCCCGAGCTGAGAGTTAGATAGGCCTTTTTTTTATTGAAATAAACTGTTGTTGTTATGTTGAGGACCATCTTTTTTCAGTTAACTGCTGTCCTGTTTTTCAGCACCAACTATTTTCTTCTTCAACTCTGATCATGTTTTATAATTTTCTTTCTCTACTTTTTATTTCTATGCCCTTACTGCATACCACTTTACCTTAACTCCACACCAAATGGTGCTTCCCCCTTCCTCTCTTTGGATCGCCTTTGTGACGGATAGGGAGGCTTAAACTAACTAATAATCTAATAATCTAATCTTCTGTTCAGCATATAATAAATTTATTGTGTTTGCACTCCGTTTTAAGATATCTGCTCAAATGTTTTTATTGCGAGTTTAACGCTCTTCTTGATTGAACCTGTGAGCACCGGAGATCTTTTTCGTAAATAATTTTTGGTTTTGATGATGTACAATGAGACAGCCATGATGAACTCTAGTTTTAAAATTAAATTAAACGAGAATAGTCCAGGTCTTGAGAGGCGAATAGGTGATGATAACATTTCGGTAGCGGGATGACCCTCATCCTCCGCAAATTCCCATTATAAGACCTGAATGCTACGTCACTACCAAATTACGCTGTGAGTTCGTCTGATCATCGAAAACGGCGGGAAAATCCGCAAATGATATAATAATAATAACATAACGGTGGCGGACGCGGGACGCAGGAGCCAGCGCCCAGACTGATCTCTCTCCAGTTCACCAGGCTGCACCTAGCAGCCATCCTTCCATGTCTTCCTTCGCTTATGTTGTCTTGGTCTCGGACGATCGTTCTTTATCTTACCTTACATCTCGCATGAATTTTTTTCTAAACTTGCGCATTACAAGATTTTCCTCTGTTTTTACTGTGCCGCCAGGCTTTCTCCCTTCAGATTTTGAGTTGTGCGAGCTTCATACCTATCTTCGTTTTTGCGTTTCGGCTTTCAATCCATCATAATTTCACTTCTTCTAGTGTTTTGTCTTTTTACACTTAATTCTATAATGCCTCGAAAATTCTATTCTTCCTTGCTTCGGAAATTGATCTTCAGTGGAAAATGTTTGTCGTCTCTGTCGCGTCCAGACTTCTGTTTTCATCCTCGCGTCGCGACTTCGTGAGGCTGCTCGTGTGCATGCACGGAACAGGTTTGCTGGGGCGTCTGTCACACACTCATACACAAACACAGCGCCGATTTTAAGTTGTGCTCATCTGCGAGATTTCGATCTACTCTAAAACTGGTGCTCATGTTTACCTGATCACTCATTTATCATTGTTATTTAGCGCTCCTTCATTATTGTGTCCATGTTTTTCTCTGCTTCCCTGCTGATATTATTGCTCATGTGTTTGGTTTGCCTATCCGCCGTCTGCAGATTGTGGCTCTAACGGTAATTGCGTGGAAACGATCAAGAACCCCGCAGATCATCTCCACTATGCCATGTTTTCGTCTTCCCTTACGTTCTCATCTTTAGTTCCCTGCTTTCATCGCAAAATTACTGACTAAATCTCTATTTTTTGGGCGGCGAGTTTGTTACGGGAGTGTAAATCTTCGAAACAATTGAGGATAGATTATATGAACGTACTTTATTATGCCGTTCCGTCCATCTTCTTTATTCTCAAATAGAAGTCAGCAAGTATGGTAAACTGCAACTTTAATTTAGAAGTTTTCTCTAAAATGTTAAGGCAGACTAGAACACATAAAACAAAAATGAGCAATAAAATAAAATGAGCAATAAAATAAAATGAGCAATAAAATAAAATGAGCAATAAAATGAGAACACAATAAAAATTCGCATTTCATTGACCGAAGGATTAGTGCCTAAATTTCGTCTCGTTATAATCTAAGGTGTTCATACTTCAAAGAAAAATTTTAACTTCGATGAATGATGTTCAAGTGCATTGCTTTAAAAGTACCAATTGCTTTCCAGAATATCGAACTTAATTCGACATCAATAAATTTGTTATTACTAAAATTTGCCCCTTCAGGGGACACATTATTCATGGTAATTAGCGCTCCCGAAATTAACATGTGAGGTCCCGAGCTGAAGGTTAGGCATGGCTTTTTTAAATAAAAGGTTTTTACGTTGTTGCAGACATTTTTCACTTCAGTGCTGTTCTGTTTTTAGCACCTACTTCTTCTTTCTTCATCTTTGATCTTATTTCATAATCTTCCTTCCCAACTTACTGGTTCTGTCCGCAGGAGATTTTGTGTGTTAGCATACCTTGTGCATAGATTCGCCGCTCCCTCAACTCTATGCTTAATACGTTTGCTGTCGCGTGACGCACAAGTGTGTCAAGCGGTCTCTTGCTCTTCAGACACACACGCGCGTCATTTATTCCTCAGCATTCAATGAGGAGGAAATTTTTTCGGACGGCACGATTTTTCAATATTCGTTTTTTCGAAAATTGATCTCTGAAATTAACTCTAATTTGAGTATAATATCGAACTTCAGTTAAACCCGCAGCAGTTGACGTGTGTTAATGGGTACCTTCTTCATCCTCTCTTTAGAACACTTGGTTGTGGTTAGGGAGGATTAAACTAACTTATTCAATTTTAGCCTAATCTGTAAATTTCTTCTATAGCTAGGTGCTCAACTTATAGCTGCACGTTCAAGTGTGCGATTAGTAACAGAATGTTTGTGCAAAAGCAGCCATAATTTTGTCAGCTTTGAATTTTTACCGTAACTCGATTTGAATGTTGCTGATCGGTAGTTAATTTTGAAGTAATAAACCGGTAAATTCAGCATTTTTGCGCTCGTTTTCTCACAACTTCTTTTTGAGTTGTACGTATTCTGTCTCTTTTTTTTAGAACATCTTCCAGATACTCTGAAAATTTTGAAAGTGAAAAATCGTCCTTCACGGAAACAAAAATCCATCACACGAAGGGACCTAGTTGGAATGCGTTTGATGCAGTTGGCAAGAAAGCATTTCACTTGAAAATGCCCACTTTACTGGGTGGAAGAATAGGCATTTTTCAAATAGAATTTGCAAGTAACAGAAGCTTATTAAGTAACTCGACTTTATCACTGTTGTTTTTCTCCTCAGAGATTTGGCTATTTCATTGAATATCAAAAATGATACTTTGAAATAACAAAATAAAAACAAGATAACTTTTACTAAACATTTAACCAAGCAACAAAGGGAATGTTGAATAAGCTGGTATGAGAGTCGTTTTGGAAACCTCAATGTTTCGATAAAATGTGCTTCAGGGGACACATAACTGTTGTACCTATGAGAATTAGCGCTCCCAGGGAGATGTGAGGACCCGAACTGTGAGTTTTGCCTTTTTATTTCAACAATGGGATCTTTTCCGTATAAGCCCCTCCACTAATGCAACACATAAGTTCACCGACTTGCAACTTTCGAAATAATGCACCTATAATCTTCAAATTGCTCTCAAACGAAAGATTAAAAGGGCAATTTGTAGTCGATAGGTGCATTATTTCGAAAGTTACGAGTGTGTGAACTTATGTGATGTGTTATGATGATGGCCCGCGGGTCGGATAGGTATACCCAAAAATTTATGCAGTTCACAGAAAACCGTTTCCGTACCGTCTATGGTTCGGAAAGAAAGAATGTTTCAATCTTTCGTTTGATAGTAATTTGAAGTCGATAGGTGCATTATTTAGAAAGTTACAAGTGGGTGAACTTTTGTGTTACATTAGTGGCGGGGCTGTTCTGGAAAAGATCTCGACAATGTTTGTTTTTGCAGACCATCTTTTTTCGGTGCGCTGCTGTTCTTTTTTCGCCATCTGTTACTTTCATGCTCAATTTTTTTTATCTTGTTTCCTTACTAACTTACTGTTTATATACGCAGACGGTCTTGTGTGGGAACCTTGTGCGTGGGTTCCTCGTTCCCTCAACTCCATTATAAACGATGCCCCATCCTTCTTTTCTTTGGAGCACCTTGGTTGCATTTAGAAGCACTTACGTGTAATCGAATCTAACAATATTTGTAAGTCATATTAGTTAAATACACACACTAAAAAATCGAAAATATTACAAAATCCAACAAAGAAACCTGTCAGTGTCCCTTCATTTTAAAGCCGAAGCATTGTTTGTTGTAAACCTTAATGACAATAAAATACTCTCTCTGTTCATGAGAAAGTTGGACATGAACTTAAAATGTACATGATGTGAGTTGTCACTGTTTAATACTCATAAGATTTCACGCGTTTTTGATGTTAAAAGGAATAAAAATTTATAAGAACATGAAACATATACAATATCGAGTACAGAAAAAGCAGAAGCTACTTCAATGAAACAAAACTGCATTTGATTGTTGTAAACTATATAGGAATGAAAAATGTATGCATGAGAGATCGAACTTGAAATCGAGATGACTGCTCAAAGTACGTAAAATTAGATACGACTTTAATGGCAGCAAATCACTGACACTAAAGTGCTAAAACCATCTGCCACATCTCGCAACGGAAGCTAGAACGAAACTAACCTTCACTGCGAAGGCTGAAATGCACTTCTGCTTGTCGCTCTATTTAGTTGTCTTGGGATCATGCATGTAAATGTCATCGGTTGCTCTTATTTTCAATGAATCATGAAAAGTTTAACGTTAACTCGGGAGTGATTTTTTTCTACTTCAAGTGGGAAATAGCGTCGTCGGGACACGCTTTACTCACATTGTTTCATGGTACATCCTTGCGCTATGCAGACAATGTACAATTGATTGTTTAGTTTTTCATCTTCGTTTGTTTTGGTGTTCCGTCGCTTCCCTTCAGCTTTGCCGAGTTGCAGTCTCGTAGTATGTGTGCTTGTCATTTCCATGTGTTATACAAAATTCATTTGTTCTCTGCTTAAATTACTCGTTCTTTGATTTTTATTTTAAAGACGGCTATGTTGCAAAAATTGCCATCAGGTATAACTGGTATAAATTAGTTGGAAAAAAAATGCGTTCAGGGCTTCAGAGGAAACATTTTTAGGGTTATATTTTGTTCATGAATTATGTACTCTATGAATAAATTCATAAGTTCCTTTGTGTGTCAATCGAAAGCAATCGAAATGTATAATTTCGTGTTGCTGAAACGATCAAAGAGGCTAAAACAAGTCTAGGAAAAGGAAAAGTTAAACAATCCCGATTCACCGGAACATAGATTACCATCGTGATGTCGACTGAATAATAGCTTGTCGTAGTGACCCCAAGTTATTTGCCTTTGTTAACTTCGTGACCGTTGTAGGTAAGCCTGTACTTCTTCTGACTCGTTTGTTTGCGCCATTTGAAGTTGGTCTGCCTTCGGTACTATTTGCTTCATTGTCCTTTCTTTCGTGTGACCGGTGGTGTGGTCATAGGTTAGTTTTTTGCGCTGGATAGCGCATCTCATTTATCTTAGAAAAATATCATGTTTTTATTTGCGCTCATTTTAAATTCGTCCGACAGTCGTACAGTGTTCTCGTTTGACTTAGTTGACATTACTTTAGGTCCTGCCGCTTGTTTTCCTCTTGCAGTAGTTCAGAATATGAATTATAATTTTTTCTTCAGGCTTTCTCTCTCAATGCAATTATTTCTTTGACTTCTTCCGTAACAAGAATCAACGCCCGCCCGGAAATTGGAGTTCGAAGATTTATACGTGTGAAGACGTTGAAATAATTTACGCTCTCAAAAGTGGAAATTCCGTGCAACATTTTGAAATCGGTGATGATTTGTGCGCAGTTGACGCTGTGTGGGCCCACTCTAGTGCGCAGAAAACAGCGCTGCCGCAGTGCCGTGCCCTATACCATTAAGCCTGATCTCCTAGTGCATGAAATCCTTCCCTCTTTCCGTAACTGGCCAGGATGACCGATGGCTTGTCGAGCTGACGTCCTTGTAGTCCTTTGTCCTGATACTTATCTCTTCCAAGTATTGTGGGAGCCGCCGCTGCGTCCAGCGTATTGTCCTGCTGCTCCTTCTCCCATATACGCGTCGTTCACATCACTGCATGAGTTGTTCGTTCTTCATAGACCCTATGACCCGCATTTCTGCTTGCTCTGTTTATTCTCTCACTTGCCTGTTCCACTGGAGCCGGCTTTCTTATTCCAACTGGTTGATGGATGCTGTGTCATCGGCCTTCTATTTGAAACTTAAGAATGTAGCTCATTGTTACACGTACAGTGCCATGCTATGAACCACTGTCGTTCTGCAAGAGGTAGAGATGTTTTTCATGCGACTGAGTTTCTTCATCTCTTCATTGTTGTTGTCGTTGTCGTCGTTTGCTCCATTGTTCTACTGACTTTGTTAACGCTCCGTAAGTTGAGACGAGAAGAGTACCACGTGAGTTTGATACTGTTGTCGATGGGGTGAAACATTTCAAGCATGCTCTGGTTGGTGAGTACTGGTAGTGTTGCAGTAACTAATTCACCTTCCTCACACTTAAAGTTCAATTTTCGTGCTAGAATGCTGCAACATTAAGGTTTTTGGTTTAAATTCGGAAATAGTTTTATTTGTCGAGTCATTTCTTAGATTTCTATGTTTCCTCTTGTATTGTTTTCTGCAAGAGATAACTTTTGTTTTCACGCAAGAAAAATTCGATTTTTGTTACTTTATTTTGTTTTTTCAATGTAATATTTTGGTTTCTTAGTAGTTCAATACTGAGTGTATTTCGATTTTTTTTAACAAAACATTTTCTTGTTTGTAGTTGGATGAAATGATATTTCAAAGTTTTCAGTATTTTATATGTAGTACGTAGTTTTATCATCTTAAATTAATCGGCTGTTGTTATTTTGAAAGCTCTTAGCCTAACATATGATTGATTTGAATAGTTCTAGAGTTAATATAATGAGTTCTCTCTCGATCTCTGTAGCTCATTGAGTTGTTCATCCTCCTATTGATGTTTCCATTCCATGCACCGTGGCTAAGTAAGCGCTTTGTTCTGTTTGTGCGAGCCATCTCCTTATTTACTTGCATGACATAACTCAATTGGATAGCGCCCTAAGATAATCTTCTATAGCGATCTGTCTACATTTTTCTTCCACATAGTATACTAGTTATTTCGATAGCTGTTTGCATGCATTTTCCCCTGGTTTACGTACTAGAATTGGAATTGCGTATGCGGATGAGTATGGCACACCAGTGCTTCGCCTGTTATGCGATGTTCGCGTGCTTTACTCGACAGCTTTATGATGTATTCGCGCGTGTGCTTGCGACCGACACCGTGGGCGAGTTGGAGCATTCCTATATAGTGAGCTGATCGGGTCTCCATTTTGAGGAGACTTCTCTCAGTATAGTCCAGCTTTCGCGAGTTGTGTGTTCGGCGTTGGCGTCGCTTTTAGAAAAGTGCAGTGGGCGGTGAATGGCTTTAGTTTAGTTGCAGTGTGTCGTCCCAGTCCGTTTGTTATTATCGAGGGAGCATCTCTAGCTCTGACACTGCTGAATTCTTTCTTCGAAAACAAGCGATCCACTGGCTACCCACATCATCTCTTCTTTTGCTCTGTCACCTACGCGTGCGTTGCTCGTACTTCTGTGTATTTTGCGCTTGCAAGCACCTATCGGCGGTTCGAACAGCAATAATTATTTCTGTCTAGATTACGTAATTTTACGCGAGAGCCAATGGTTTTTTTGACTTTTGCAAGAATGTGTTACTTTGTTCTCTTTTTATGTTTTGACTAAATTACTAAGACGCGAATGGCTGATAAATATTTTATTGATAATTTTTACTAGTGATTACCTATGAACGTTTTATTTACTAATATAATGCACCAAAATTTCACGTTAATTTTCGATGCTTGTCGAACTTGAAATTATTTTACTGGAAAAAAGAGGATTTTCGATTACTGTTTACTGAACAAAAAATTAGTTAGTAAATATAATGGAAGTAGGTCAATTAAATTTTGTACTTCTAAGCAGGTAAGCAAAGAGCATAGCTAAATGACGAGCCGTTCCCAATTTTCACGTGATCATCATCCAATCTAGTAGGTAATTATCTCTTTTTTTTTCTTTTGGCTACTCGATGTAATTGGTCTTCGTATGCTGAAAGAGGAGAACTTCAGCTCACGAGCTGAGAGGCGCAGTGGGGATACAAAGACAGCAGGGGATGTAGCTGGGATGCGGACCGAAGTGAGGTGTCACCGAGGTGCAGCGTTTGCGGCGTGTCTCGTGCTGCTACCGCGTGCTGCCGCGCTCACACTATTTCACTGTCAAGTGGCGACTTTTTTGTCGCTAGTCTTGATCGAACAATTTGAACAGTGCTCCTATACATTTGAATTCTTTTCGTTCAAACCTGTATTTAACTCAAAATGTCATTTTGGTGTTCTCAAAATTGATTCAAGTATGATCACAATCAAGAAAATTGGGAAGGGATTTCCTGATTTTATCAAATTGTTTGTTGTTGTCTTTGGAAGCGGTGCGGAGGATGAAAAATGATGAGAAAAGAACGATAGTTTTGATATCAGTAATAATATTAACATAAATCATTGAGAACCTAATTTGCGTGCAAATTAAATTTTTCAGCTTTAGGAATGCAGCAAATATTTACTAGTAGTGAAGGAAGATAATAAAGCCTAGTATTGTATCTTAACACGTTGACTGAGATTGTGCGGTTGCTTACGGTCAGTTTTGTTAGGCTAGAAGAAGTCGTTTTTAAAAACCGGCTTTTCTGCACTAATAAATTTTTAACCTTTTGGAAAAGTGTAAAGAATACAATTGAACCCCAATATGTTGCCTTTTACTCTAAAATTTATTCCGAAAAAGGTAACAAAATAGTTTAAATGTTATTTGTATATTCGGGTACGTAAATGAACAATTTACCAAGTGGTACACATATGTACCACTTCTGAGTCAACATGCTAAAAGCATGGACGCTTTTTCAATATTTGACGTATAGATCTCTAATTTTTACACGATTTCAAATGTGACTCATCCAGTAACATCTTTCGCTCCTTCACAAAATGTGCGCAGTGAAAACAATTGATGATTCGATATTTCTGATTATATTCATGTGTGAATTAAGTTTCAATTTAATTCTTACCTAAGTAGTCATCTGACCTCATTGTTGCGTTAAAATTATGGGAAAAATTGTTGAGTCGTTGCTCCTCAGGGGGATACAACTATTGTATCTGTGGGAATTAGCGCTCCCAGGGGGAAAATGTGTGAGGGCTGAGCAGAGAGTTGGGTAGGCCTTTTTTTGTTGAAATAAAAGTTTTTTTTTGTTATGTTAAGGACCACCTTTTATCGGTTTACTGCTGTCCTGTTTTACAGCACCTACTACTTTCTTCTTCAACTTTTTTCTTGTTTCATAAACTTCTTTCTTCCCTCAGGGAGATACAACTATTGTATCTATGGGAATTAGCACTCCCAGGGGGATTAAGTGAGGGCCCAAACTAAAGGATAGTTAGGCTCTCTTTTCGTTGGAATAGAATATGTTTTTCTTTTGTTACGAACCATCTTTTTTAGGTTCTATGCTGTCCTGTTTTTCAGCACCTACTACTTTCTTCTTCAACTTTTTATTGTTTCATGAACTTCTTCCTCAGCTTACTGTGTCTCTATGCACCTTGTACATTGATTCTGCGTTCCCTTAACTCCATACTGAATGGTGCCTCTCTCCTTTATCTCTTCGGTATGCTCCCTCAATTCCATATTAAATGGTGCCGTCCTTCTTCCTCTCTTTGGATCGCCTTTGTGGCGGATAGGGAGGCTTAAAGTAACTAATAATCTAATTTTCGGTATGCTTGTTTTTTTTAGCGGTTAGGGATGATTAAACTAACATTTAATTTTATCTGTTGAGTGGTTGAGAGAGGGGTGATATAGGCTTGTGTCCGTAACAACAAATGAGTGGCAGTTGTCGCAGCGTATGAACTCTTGTTCCTTCCCACATAATTCTCCAGGATTATTTTTATCCTGGTCCAAACTTTTCACACATCATCAGCGTTTCTATAGTTCAGCTGTGCTATGTAGGTGTTAATTGTTCATGTCAAAACACTTCAATCGTTGTGCTTCATGTACGTCCTGCATTTGCCATGCTGCAAGCGTGCTTCTCACTGTGCGTCTTAAATCTGCCGAACTATAAAATAAACGTTCCTTAATTTACGTCCAGCACAAGCAATTTTAATCATTAAGATATCTGCGGCTGCTAAAATGTAGCTGGAAATCTCCGCCGAGTTATTTACAGAATTAGCGATGTGCAGTTTTCGTAAATTTTGAAGTTTAAAAAATTAATTCGATTTTTTGTTGTTTGTAATCCTTGATCAACTTTTCAAAGAGATCGATGGGATTTTTTAAAAAATTCTTGCTGAAGTTTCGTCAAAGTGTTTTACCAATGACCTATTAATTCTTTAAATAGATGAAAACCCCCCCCAAAAAACTTCAGCAATATAGTGAAGTTCCTAACATAAATGTGAAAGATCTCTGCGCGGTATATCAGTCTCTTCACGATAAAAATTGTTGGGAAATCTATTTTTTCAAGTAAAAGTTGAGGCAATTGAGTTTCGTCAGGTTGTTGTGGGTGTCTGCATCACTGCTGCTTTGAATTGCGAAATTATAAAAACACTTGCGCACTGACGTCTGCCGGTCTTGCGTGGCAAGTGAAACAAATGTTGAGGAAAGTGGTCAGTGAGTTCACTTTTCTGGCTGAGTTACGCTATCATGAGCCAGAACATACCATGGAAATGTTTCCACGGTGTTGGAACAGTACAGTGAAATTTAGCCTGAAATCTTCAAGGCCGGCCTTCACATGCAGCTTAGTTTTTGAAATTAAGAAAATTCCGTTGGTGCCTCAAATCATTCGATACTCTGCTATGGTGCTATCGATGCGAGATGAATTAGTGTTCTATATACAACCCCCTCAGGGGGATACAACCCCCTCAGGGGGATACAACCCCCTCAGGGGGATTCAACCATTGTGTTTATAGGAATTTGCGCTCCCAGGGAAATATGTGAGGTCCTGAGCGAAAGGTTAGGTATAGGCTTTTTAAAAGTAAAGTAGGGTTTTTGTTTTGTTACTGACCATCTTTTTTTCGGTTTTCATTTCACTGTTTTTATGCACCGTGTGCATCGATTCCGCGTTTTCTTAACTCTATACTAAATGGTACCTTCTTCTTTCCTCTCTTTGGAACGCATTTGTTGCGTTTAGGGAGGTTAGACTTACATCTGATCTCTGTATACAAACCTTTTTGAAACAGTTGTCTTGAGCACCCTGACCTGCTCGTGCGGCCGGATAGGTTCAAATGAGATTTGCGCGTCCTCTCAACGTGGCGTGAACGGTAATGAAATGACGAAGAGTAATTCGCTGATGAACTAAATTACTTTACTCGTAAAGCTAAGAAAAAGATAGTTCAGGCTGTGCTGTTTCACGTAAACTTAAGGGCTTATTCGCGTTGGTATTCTCACCCCGCTGTCATTGCGAGCACAGCCTTTTCAATTCAGCTTCAATCCAGTACACGTTTTCCTAGAATTCATAATGCTTACATTTTTTGTTTATTCTTTATCTGTGCTGGGCTCTGAAGTAATATTGATATATAGTTCAGTGCATGTATTTTAGTGTGATGCTTTACAAAATATTATCTTCAAGGTAAGAATAATTTTGAACTTACCCAGCTACGTTAGTTCCATGGTTGCTTTCCTGTTGAGGACTTCGTACTGTAATGTAGATGCGCGTTCTGGAACGACCTCCAGCGTCTGCAAGAAGACGCCGTAATTTAGAACAGCCTGCAAGAAAGACGGACGAACGCCCTCAAAAGAAAGCAATGAGACGCGCGATTACAGAGGTTTTGCGAGGACGCCCTGAGCTAATGAGCAGGTGTAGCCCGATCGAGCTCGCACTTCCATACTCGCTTCCATTACACCTGCAATCACCAGCTCTGGGCGTCAGCAAACACTGGTAGAGTTCTGACGCTCGATTGCGGGTAGAATTTGGGCTCAGAAAGCCGCGCTCAATGTGTGCGTGTGTGCAGATACGCAGACAGCCCAGTGTGGGGCTAAAATGCTAAGAATTTCATCATGATGTTCCTATTCGGTGCATGAAGTGAGCCCTCCCACAGACCTGTGATGTGATGAGAACATACTGCTTGTATTGCATGCAGTGGTCATCCTTGTTGCTAGTATATGTACGTCCTTTCAAATTTTGCTCGCTCTCAATACAGCTAATGCTCATGTATTCTTTCTTTATTTGTAGATTTTGTCGGAAAATGGGCAAATTGGTCAGAATAAATAAAATGACAAGTTGTCTCATTGTGTTGAAGGATAAGTTCATTTTGTAAATCCTATTTTTTAAACTAGTGTCTTCGTATTTACAAGTGTTCATATTGGTTTCCACTTAGCTCATGACGCACGTTAACGGTTTTGACAGTTTTACACAAAATTTCACCTTTTTAACTTTAGCTTTTTATTTCACTTTTCTAATTACACTTTTCTAACTTTTAGTTAATTTTCTGTCTCCTTTATCTAATAATAACCGTACGTTTACTACTTCAAGATGATGAGCGCTTGAGGCAAACAGAAACGCGCATAACTGAGCAATTAAATTACAAGCATTTTTTGGGGTACTTAGTGTTCTAAGGAGCTGAAAATGTGTGCATCATTGTTAAATGGTTTGTTAAAAATGGATATCCTCGCGGTTATAACTAACCGATATTTAAATTTTACTCTGAAAAGAAAATATCAAAATATAAGATTTAGAGTCTGATGTCTTCGGAGCTGTGGCGTACATGTGATATTCATAAGCATAAGTATTTTTGATTCTGTGTTGGGAATGGTTCGCTGATAAAGTTTGTTATTCTTTAGCGTAAAAACCGCTGCATCCACATAAAGTTTTGTGTGCATTATAACACAAGCCTGTCACGGTAGAAAAAAGGTGTAGTGATGGACGTGGTGCGCGTGAGGTGTTGAAATGGCCGTTGTTTGCGAATATGACTTGGTTTGCACGTGAGGTGTTGAAATGGCCGTTGTTTGCGAATACGAGTTGGGGTTCGCGTGAGGTATTGGAATGACCGTTGTTTGCGAATATGAGTTGGTGTGCGCGTGAGGTATTGAAATGGCCATTCTTTACGAATATTAGTTGGTATGACTGATTTGGGTTTATATTTGTTGTACTGATAAACTTACCGTGTTTGTTAAATTTTTTGATTCTTGCAATCTTACACAGATGGCATTCAATGTTAAAATTGTGTCGACTGTAAAATCGAATGATGTCATGGCTCTGTTGTACATAGTGCGCGAGTCACGCGTTAACCGAACGAACTATTTCTTTGTATTCTTATTGCTTTTTTTGAACTAGAGGACTTTTTATTTAAGTCAACACTTTGTACTGCTTCCACCAAATTCTACATTGTTCGCGACTGCATCAAAGCGCAGCAGTTCCTGACTCACGCATAATGCAGCTCCCCAGACGAGTGCTGAAGTTACTTATACATGCAGTGAGTCGCACTTAAAAATAGCAACCAGGCACGTTCACTGGCCAAGATGGCGAGCATAATAAATAGTCTGTGGTGAACGAGGAGTCATGGGGCATGTGTTCTGGAGCAAAAAAGATCACAGAAAATTTCCAAACAATGCACTTCATTTGAAACTTCTACGGTTGTGCTACATTAATCTATTCAGCAGTGTATTTATTTTTGCAAGGTATTACTGGTCTTATCATAGCTTTGAATAATTCGAAGAGTTCTTTTGTGAATATCTTTAAAGTGGTGATGTTTGCTTTAAAATATTTTGAGACCGAGAGGAACTTCATATGCTTGAGCTGTTAATTGCATTTTCAGTAGCTCTGCCTGTGTTCGTTGTCATTACTGAGTGCGGACTTGATATTATACAGCGTTGTTTGCAAGCCTCTATTATCAGCTGATTGTGCTCTTCTCAATTATTTGAATAAATATGAATTTTTGAAAGCAATTTCTATTATTCACTGGGATTTACTATTAAGAAAAATTCGCCGCAAAAGAAGAACGTAGCAATTTGTGGTGCATGTGCTGGAAACTTCAATGACTGTGCAAGGGGAAATAATTCGAACTTGAAAATTCCTCGAAGGATATCGGTTGAGCTTCAGCAGAGTAGTAACACGGATGAAATGTCCGGCTTGCATGTGGGCAAGTACGAGTAGCTAGGTGTTGCTCTATTGTGATAGGTTTTGGTCCTTCCTGAGATTGTAAATTGAAATATGCGCCGAATCTTACCTGCAAGTTTTCTATAATGATGAAAGAATGCATTTAATTTTTCATATTATTTTGGGTGGAGGGAAGCGCTGTGTATAAGAGCGCCTGTGTCGTTACTTAGCCTGTACTCGTCAAAACCTTGAAAAGTGTTGATGTTCCTAGTCACCAAAAATTCTTACCCAAAATTCTACGACTGTTGTTACAGGGGGCTATTCTGGGCCTAGTTTGGTTAGTTTGATGGGCCTAATTTGTATTTTCCATCCGGCTTCTTCTCTTTAGGCTGGGTTGAGTTGACGTTCCACGCAATTGCACTGGTCTGCTGTTTGGTTCGTTCGTCGACAATGTGTCTCATAACGTTACTCGTAATTTTTTTTTTGCATCTTCGAGATGTTCCTTGACACTTGTAAAAATTTCGCTGAAAAAGTTTCGTGGTTGAATTCCCATTTAGGAGAACTGGCGTAGGTAGTTAATAAGCCAATGCCCAGGGTGCATTTTTATTAGAAGATTTTCAAATTTCTATAGAACTTAATTTTTTTTAGGCCAAGGTTTCTATAATCTGAGCACAAGTCGTTAAGAGTGCAAAGAAATAAATTTCGAGGATATGTGTGAAAATTACACTCATCCAGGATACAAGAGGGTAAATTCTGTAATATTGAAAAAGACATTGCAGGACATCATTGAATTGATGCATTTTTTGGATTATTTAGTTACGTATAAAGGTCTAATTTTATGTTACTGAAATGTAGCTTGATCCTAAAAACCGAGAGCACCGTTAAACCAGTATTGCCTTTTTCAAGCCCTCAGTTTTTACCTTCATTTCCTCAATTACTTCTCATAAGTTTATGCCGATATTTTTCGTATCCCATGTACTCGTGGTGTTGCTATTCTTATTCGTCGAGTCTGCTGCTCCTGCTCGGAAATAGGTCTCTAGAATTCTTTTTACATAGTTCCAATAACTGGTTTCCATCGAACTGTTAGGCTAGAGTCGTGGTCGGTTTAGCCGCTCTGGGCTGAAATCTTCTTTCATTTGTTCTTTCACGCTGCAAAATTTACTGAGTTCTGCTACGTCTGCTAAGTGCAATGTTATACTTTTCCAGTTAAGAATGTACTCAAAGGTGTCCTTTACGCGTCCTCACTCCTCGCTAATAAGGTACGTCTACTCTTCTGTGTGTGGCCAACCATAATATCTTTCGCATAATTTTGAGCGTACCTCTTTCATAAAATACCAGTGCACTGTGTTCTGTTCTCGCTATGCAGAATTTAAGTGCAAATTTGGCGGGTCGCCACTGTCACAAATGATCTTCTGACTAGGATACTGAATCAACCTTAGTCAGGGTATTTAGTAGACACAAAAGCATCTCAGTTCTGTTTGGGTGTTTCATTTTAATTTGCTGGACAATTACCAGATATTTCAGTCTTGGTGATCTTTATGGGATGTTGAATTTTATTTCTCCTTTGCCACATTTATTCATGAATTTCAAATATTTTCCCATTGTTGAATGCAGTTATTTTGCTATTTGGACTGCACAAATTATATGAAGATTCCTCTGTATGTTCGTGCTTCCATACAGAAATGTACACGTGTGTGGTGCTCTGCTATTTTTGGTTGCTGCTTTGACGTTGTTGCTGGTGTCGCCTTGCTGTGCCCTCAGATAACTTCCTCTGCTTGAGACCTGTGGTGTTGTCAGCTTGCTGGTGAAATCCAAGACTTCTCAACCATAATATATCCTTCCACAGCAGGTGAGGGAGCGGAAGTGCTCTCTTGTAAACGTTTTCAAACAAATGTTCGACTGGCTGAGATAACCCAGTGAGTGCAGCAGTGAACTAGTCTCCTTGCAAACTCATCTTAGTTCGTATAATTTTTTCAACATCTTTGCATCGGTTTATATCGGTATTTTCGGCATCTAACATACCCATAGAGTTACACTTTTGCCTCATTCGTTAAGTTCTGAAAAGATAACATGCTGCTGTTGCTCAGAAATTGGTGTCTTAAATTCGGCTTAATAAAATATATTGTTAATCTGTTCTAGGAAATTGTCATTGCTAGTAAATTCATGGTTATTAGTCATTCACTGAACCAAATATCACATGTGAATATAGTAAAATAATCGCAATTTGAGAAATATTTGAAACAAGCCATGCATAACCCACCGTGCATCCACGGGTTTAAACAAGCAGGAATTAGCGCTCCCGTGGGGAAAATGTAAGGTCTCCAGCTGAGAGTTAAGTAAGTCTTCCTTTTGTTGAAGTAAAATATTTTTGTTTGTTAATGGCCATCTTTTTCCGGTTAACTGCTGCCCTGTTTTTCATCACTTATTACTTTCTTCTTCAACTTATCTAATCTTTTAAATGCTATTAGTTGTATTCTGTATTTTGCGCTGCAGAGCGGAGTTGTGCTCGATCCTAACTCGTGCAATACTCACGTACTCTTTCTTTCCTATTTTACTCAATTCCTTCAATATAGTTACGATGAAGAGATCACTTCAATATGTGGTGTGTTGTCAGGACTTCATCTGTTCGCAATTCGGTCAGCGTTTCTTTTTAAGAAGAATTATTGTTGGAGTTTGTTGTAACTTGGGAAATGATCGATTATGTGCGTCTGAGAACAGCACATGTTATTCGAACATTGATGTTTTATTTGCGTATTAGTTTTATTTGAACACTGATGTTCAAATAAACTCCATACCAACGAAAAGCTTGCCTCATTTAGCTTGATGAGGAATGAGGCAAACTACATAGAATTAAAGAACTGAAAATGAAGAGGCAATTCAGCTATCCTTGGACTTCACTTAGCAACGAGCGCGCGCGCGCGCATGGAAGGGTATCGTCAGACGTAGCGTAGCCTGATTACGGTGGTGACTGACCTCTCTCTAGGTGGGACCACCGTGCCTGTTGCCTGCCTGCATTCTCCAACTTTCTCTCGGACCTGTGATACCCTCGCGAGAAACCTCACCTCTTGGAATTGTCGTTAAATCTTGACCTTTGGGGAGCGTGTGCTGCGTTGCTGCAGTGTCTCTACTTGTATTCTAGGAACTGCAACCCGTGCATGCAGGGCCGAAGGCGGACAGACCGCGCTCCCGACACAGATCGTGCCCGCCTTCTTTTCTATCATTGGCTCGGATTTGCATAATTTTTATAAACCACCCTTCGCTCGCACTCACGCTCATGTGCTCAAGAGGTGGAGGAACATTGATCTCCGTGGAGTCCGTGTAAAAATTTTGGGTGTACTTGATATCTTTGTGCACTTGAAATCCGCTGATGGCGTTTGCCCTGGCAAATTTGACTTGGGAGAACAGAGGGATGCTCACTAGCCACCCGAAGTACTGATTGGCAATTCAGATTTCCTTGTCGCCGGTAGTGTAGTTTAATACCAATATTTGATTACTCTGCTTTTTACATCTAGGGAAGATGGTTGGCGGTCAACGTACCCAGGTTTGTCCTCGTGTCTTCGATACCCACTCTGTGTTTGCTCTCGTACATCACTCGCCGATTTTGTATGTTGTCAAGATGCTCCCAGCCGCAGTGAACTCACTATCTGTCTGCGGCAGAAACTCTATTTCTATTATTGGGCACAATGAGAGGTAGGGTGATAGTAGTAGAGCGTATTGTTTCTAATTTAATCAATGATGCAAATTCGTTCCTCCTTGACAACATTGAGGGTGTCATTTTAAGTGTTGCATTTGACGTAGCAATTGCCGAGTGGAGGTAAATTACAGTCACAAAGTACTGAAATTTAGCAAGAATTTGCATCCTACTTATCGGTTGATCAAAATTTAGAAGTCTGAGTATTGTGCACCTCAAAGTTGTTCCTTATCAAAAGTGAAGGTGTGCATTTGAATTCAAAGTATTTATTTCTTTGGGACTTCATTAAGAAGTGGAAAAGCAAGTCGAATTTAACATTGGTGTGCACACAAGAGCGCTGTGGTAACCCTAAATCAATAATTTCAGCTGGAGTCGGCGCAAGAGGTTGTTCGTGTTCGTTAAACAGAGCACAAGACAGCATGCAAATCTGTGTTCCAGTTCTGATCTTCCATCATCAAGCATAATCAGACACTGCCCGAGCAATTGGCTGCGTCCAGAACATTTTCGCAAATCACAGTAATCGTCGATAACAGGATGAGTTTGAACAAGAAAATGATAAGCTGGCTGGCATGCACGCTAGCGTCGCACGTTCTGCACCTCATACTTGTTTTAATTTCTATGACAGTAGTGTTACCTGGTTATGACTATATGTTCACTCGTACAATGTTCGTAACAGTATTGGGTGGTGCTTCGCATTGTTCGTAAAATTAGTGTAGTTATCTTAATGTCCATGACAAAATGTACACCTTAAGGCTTGTATTCAGTTTAAAATTGATATTTTTTTATTTTCTGATGCCACCGGATGAGGTTGTTTAAATTTAATCATATCTCGGAATAATAGTAATGCTCTTTTCTGTTCGAAAAAATACGCTTGGCTCTCACTCACATATATTTGACTTGAGAAAAAACTCACGCCTTCGAACTTGACTTACGTGGTTGGATGATTATCCCTTTTCTTGTTTTTACTTATATATTCTATCTTCGTTCAAACTGATGTGTGTCGAGCTTCAGCGTACATGATGCGATTATTCACTACTCTTAATTAAAAACTCGAGAGTTTTCTCCAATTTCAGGGAACATTTTAACTGGATATTTTTTTAATCTCGTTTTTCTCAAAACGCGTGTAGTGGAAAATTAAGTTGTGACAGAGCAACAAATACTAGCTTGAAAAGAACAGTTGGGCTAGACTGAATAATTAGGTAGTGTGCTACATGATAACAAGGTGAGCTATTCAAGCACATAACTTCAATGGCGAACGTGCAGCACCGCACGTGGAAATCACCAGAATAAGAAAGCTAGCATTTCCAATGGAATGTATTTATACCGACATACAGTACTAACATGTACAAACAGGATTGAAGTCGAGACAGGGGCGAGAATGTTGAACGCTGCTTGCTTACTTCGTTATCGTAACTCAGCTGCGGTTGCCAGCATGTGTGCTTGCCGACATTAAATTGTCTGCAACTTGTCTGGCCTTTGCACTAGGCGCGAGGCAGTCGCGGCTGTGCTTGCACATGCGCCTGCCTCGCAGTTCCTGCTCCAGAGAACATGACCTTCATGCAAACCTGGGCTTTGTTTCGTATTCGACGTGCACAGCCTCGAACCTCCTCAGAGCTACTTCAGTTTCTCCTTCTAGGGCAATTTACTTACGATCTTTACTCGTGTTTCCGAGTACGAACGAACAAGTATGAAATTAGGGTTTCATTCATTATTTATTTAATTAGGTAACGACAATATTCATTTGATTTATTATTATTCATTTATCATATTCATTTGATTAGGTTACGACAATGGTCTACCTGCTAAGTGGTGCACAGAGCTTATAGAAAATTTGTTGAAGGGATCCGCTAGAAAGCTTTCAAGAAATAATTGCGAGTACGCTGTGCAGAACTGTGATAGGGGCAGCGCATGTATCTCAAAGTGGCGACTGCTATCAAAGCCATATTGCTCCTCTCCTTATCGCTCAAATTTATTAACCAGTGCCCAAGTCACAACAGCATGCCTCAACGAACAAGATAAGCCGGCCGACTATCCATGCTGCGACATCCCGTGTCTCCCTCCATCTCTCTGGCCAGCTGTCTGTGATGTGAGCTTGCTCCCGCCTTTGCATTTTCAGCACTAACGGCAGTCTTGACGGCATTAGTCCCAGAAATCCCTGCCCATTGCGCCCTGTGTGTGTGTTTCGAAACTGTCGTTCGTTCTCAAAGCATGAAATGAGCATGCTCCAAAACTTACATCCGCAGCTACATGCATGGTAATAAAACTAAAGGATACCCGGTTGCGGCTGACAACGTTTCAAATTTGGGAGGCGTATTTCAATCGTGTCAAAATTGTTGTGAGATACAATTCTCGACCTGTCCAATGTTTCTCTATTTTGACCAACTTATTGAAAAGGATGTAAGTAGTTGTGGTGGGTGCGTTCTACACGATGACCAAAACCGAGCATAGCATAGTAGGTATTTTTCTCCTGACTAATTTGACTTTGTTGCTACCGAAGAGCACGCTTATTCTCATATGCGTTGGCTTTCCTGAGTGTGAACTTCTGAGTAAGCCAATGAACTTCTCAGGGTGAAATTTTCCTTGTAGAACACTAAGTGAACGTTGACAATAGAAAAATGCCGAGAGAATTTTGAAGTACTCTGTTCCCGTACGTTTTGTTATTTCAGCGTACAATTTCGCCTTGTTTTTTTGTAATTTCAATTTTTTGGTTTCCCGTAACGTGTTAGTTTTTTACACGTGGCGGTTCCAAACGGGGGCACTGCACTGCGGCGTTGCTAGCGATAATAATATTGGGAATAACTGTCGGCATAGGACAGTTACCTTAATTGAAATTTTAGATATTCATCTAGTCCTGAAGCTTTCGGCGTGTATATTACACCAAACTTCTCCGACTCCTTTGTAATGATAATTTCGAATGCGGCGTATCTGCGAGAATGAGAAATCTCTTGCTTCAAGCCCGGTGAGGTAAAGTACGAGCTAGCCACTTTCAGTCTGGCGGTTTGTGCCGCCACCGCATCTCCTAGCGCTGCTGGAGCAGAGCGGCCAGGTCTATAATGATCCGGCAAGCTAGCCAGACTGACCGCATAATTAATTTGATGGTGTCTTGTTTATAGACCATTGTGCACCCCTGAGAAATATCTCCTTCTCGGTACTTGCCTACCCTCGGAGTCTAGGCTGGTGGCTTCTTATTCTTCAGCTGCTGCTCGGCCTTAACGTCCAGTACTCATGACTCCGCGCTGTACAATGTGATTTACAATTGCCGCGTGTGCAAATTGTTCGATTCCGCGAGGTGTATCGGTGAAACATTCTGTTCTTATTCTGTATTCTTCCTCAGTTGCATCTAGGATTTTTTGTTCTATTTACCAACCAGCTAATGTTTCAATTTCAGCAGAGTAATCCCTCTGCTAGGGGGATACAACTATTGCATCGAAGGGGATTAGCGTCCCCTGGAAAATATGTGAGGTCCCGAGCTAAATGTTAGGTAGACTTTTTTTTTTGTCGAAATGGATTTTTTTTGTTTTGTTACGGACCATCTTTTTTCGGTTCACTGCTGTCCTGTTTTTCAGTACGTATTACTTTCTTCCATCTTGTTTCATAAACTTTTTTTTTAACTTCCTGTTTCTTTCTCAACTTCCTATTCAAACTAAAGTATAACACTATAAAATGTGGAGTTTTCTTTTTTCGCCCGCCATTTTGTAATTTTTTTCTTCAAAACTTTTTATTGGATGAATTTGAGTGTAGGTTTTCTATTTCACACGGCTAAGTTGGCACTGAAATAAGGCGGCTGGAGATCTGGTAAGCTGACGCTGTGGTCCACAAGGTCATTCATGCTCTGAGCTGGTTTGGCTGGCCATTGTTCGGCCGTCACTCGGGGCTGCTTCTGGCTGCATGGCCCGCCCAAACGCTTGTATCCATGGTTTTAAAGCACTCGGTGCTTGACTGACCGCAGCTGCAAAATCACACCACCCTGAAAAGGTTCAGTTTGACGTCACACAAGCAGGCCCTAGATTTTCTGTTGACCTGGACATTGATTGCACGTGACGTCACTCAGTCAAGCTGACCAAATGATTGCACTCTCTGCTGTACGAGTGCATCTCTTATATTATATCAGGTCGCTGTGTGTAGTACGCCATGTTTTGTAGTTAACACGAGACTGTTGTTAGGAAGCGGCTCTCGTGCAATAATAACCTCCGTGAAATGATAGCTGCCACTTGCAAACTTCAACTCCAACGACACTTTCAGCCTCGAATGACTTTTTACTTTAAGGTATGAGTTTACAATTTTCAGCTGGTTGCTACTCGACTAACTTGCTGCACTCTGTTTACCTGTACGCTCATCATTTCATTAAAATCGAAGTGAAAGTTTTTAAGAACAAGTATTGTTTTTAAATTCAAGCGACTTCGTTGTAGTGAGATCTAAAATTATCCTTTTTTTTAATCGCATCTTTTCTCATGAATGACGACAATTAAACATTGTGTGTTGTTGCGCTTGTGTCGTTCTTCGGTAGTTTGTGCTTACTCCGCGATGTACATTTACCGTATTTAACAAAAAAATAGGATCACACGTTTCATCACCTCTTAGTTTTTTCTTAATCCGAATTTAGCCATTGACGTTCTGTAATGATACCGTTATGTACAATTGAAAAGTAGATCACTGATCTGGGAAATGCATAAATCTATGGTACCTGCAGGTCAGCTACCAGGCACCATGAACTCCGATGTTATGCTCTTACTGGTTGGCGTGTGAATGCTGCTCCTGTGCTACTCGTATCCTAAGCCAGATGGTGTTTGTGTTGTTTGTTCCTTCTGGAGATTGTATTGGAATTCGGCCTTTCAGGAGGCTCCAGAGAGAGGCAATAAGTTCAGGTTAGTGCGGTTTATCCTATGCTGCGGGGATTGGCGCCCCAGAGCAGATGTCTTTAGGTTCCTTCTAAACAGGTCTCCGGGACTTCAGTGTCTTTCGTGTTTGCTTTGCTTTACTTCTTTGAGTTTTCTTGCTTTCTTCTTCGTCTGTTCTTAGTCTTATCTTCTTCTTCCTTCGTAACTTGGCGATTTTCTATGCGCAAGTATCGTGTGTGGGGGAACACACATTGTGTAGTAGACTCCACTTTTTCCTTAGTCTATACAAAATGGCCCCTTCAGTTTCTTTTGTAAAAACATCTTTGCAATGGAAACGGAACTTTAAACTAACTACTATGCTGCTACTGGAGTAATTAGGCAGGATTTTGAGCTTCCCTCATGTGCATCATATTTGTTTAAGGTTATGAGAAAAGAAATGCTGTTCCCCTGAGATCTCCTAACCACCAGTCCCGAATTTAGCAGTACCTCCACTGACAAACCGTTGTGATTTGAGTCATGGGACAGTTGGGCTGTTTTTGTTCGGTCTCTTTCCCTCCTTTAACAATTTGACTGTGGCTGGTAAAACTAAAATTCAATATTCAACTAAAATTTGAAGTCAATTGTAGTAAGCTGTGCTGAAAATTGTAAATACGAACTGGACAGCAGCATTGTGAAAATTTCCTCCGTGTACCACCGGTGGGCTCACGTCGCAGTCAAAGTGTTGAGTGATGAGGATGTTGGCCTTCATGCCATGTCGGCCTACTCCAGCCCTAACAATCATTTCTGTTCTCGTCTGCCTTTTCGTGCTTGCAGTACGATGCGAGTTTATTGGTCATGGCATTGTGTGCGGATCGAGTTCTATCACACTTTGTCTTAATGAAGTGTAACAATTTATACTTGCATAGAAAAGAGGAATGTTTACTTTATCGTCCCTCACTGAAATTTTTTTCTGTATCGTGTCTATCTTGCCCGTTCTTTTACCCACTAACATTTTTTCGTTTCATCTGTGTTTTTATGATTTCCGTTTCGAAAGACTGTCCTTTCCATTCTCAGCCATTAGCTTTACCCACCGACCAATAACTGTTAGAGCAGTAATCTCGACTCGACTGTTAAGCATTTTGCATTGGCCATTCGACAGTATCTTAGACTTCGGAGCAAATTCTCGCTCACAACTGACATTGACTGTGCACAATTTTCATACGTTTTTGGATGTCAATCAGTCCTTCAGAGCACCGTCAATGTACACGAAAACGCGTTCCCGGGCCGAAACAATTTTGTGTCGCCGAGTCATAGACGTGAACAGGAAGACACTACGGTCGATGTTAAGTATTTGGAAATATTCTGCTGAATGTAAAGCCTGATTTACGCGTTATGTCACCCTGAAAATCGTTAGCGAATTTTGTAAAATAGTACATGTAGAGACTCAGGATTGAAAGATAGACCCAATTTTTGTTCTTAAATCAAGAGATTGTTAAAATTGTTCAGGCGCTCGACAAATTTATTCATGCTCAGAAGTGTTTGACCCAAATTGGAAATCTTGATGCTTCGAATATTCCCCTCAGGAGGATACAACTATTGTATTTATAGGAATTAGCGCTCTCAGGAGTGAAGTGCGAGGTCTCGAGCTGAGTTAGGTGAGCCTTCTTTTTATTGAAATAAATTGTTTTAATTTTGTTGAAAACTATATTTTTTCCGTTCACTGACATTTTGTTTTTCAACGCCTCTAACTTCCTTATTCAACTTCTATCTTGTTTCATTGCCTTCATTCTTAACTTACTGTTTCTATGTGAGAGGGATTTTGCGTAGGAACACATCTTGTGCATAGATTCTGCGTTTCCTTATCTCCGTACTAAATGGTGCCTTCGCCTTTGTTGCGGTTATGGAGGCTTAAACTAACTTTTCTGATCGAATCTGCTTCGTATGTTTAATACATGTTCAATAAACTGTTGAATTTGATTCAGGTTTTGACAGATTCTCAGTTCAACAGAGTGACATCACGCACTATCAATGTCCAGGTCGATCTTTCAGTAAAATATATTTTCTATTTGTTAACTGGAATGAAAAATGTGATGGTGCTTCCGTTGTGTTCTTCACTGGATGAATTAGCCTATTCTGGGCTAAATGAGGGAGACGAAATGTTCAGTGTCAGCGCTGGATTGCTCGATTGCTAGAATTGGATAGTTCGATCGGCAGGATTGCTGTGTGCTGCTAAGGTTGAACATTGGAATTATTTTCTCTCGTTTCATGTCTTAGAAATCTGTGCAGTTCCTCGAAGTACTGAGCTGAATTCGATGCCAAATTTGGGAGTACGTTTCTCAAGCGCACACACTAACACTTCGTATTCCTTAACACATTTCCTACGAAGTGCCCCACCGGTGGTCACTTAGGTAATTTCCATAGTGCTGCTGACTCACCTGCAAGCAATAACTCATTTTTTTATTAATCCTTAATGAAAGATGAATAAACGCCCGATCCAGTTAATGTTTGCTATTTTCAAAGTTGATTACCACAATTGACTTTAAATTTGAATTGAATATTGAACGTCAGTTTAACCCACCGAAGTTAACGTGTTAATGCAAAACTGGCACTTGTCGACTTCGGCGTTAATTTCTATGGTTTTTCCTTGTGCCGAACTTGCAGACTGGTGTTGGTGCGACGGAGTGCTCGCGCCTGTGTTCGAGGCCTGTGTAGTCAGAGACGGACATCTCCCGATTGTGTAGGAGTCAGAGGCTGGAGGTCATTGCAGTGCTTTTACTAGCACCAGGAGTTGCTCAGGCTAGTCGCCATAGTGTCTCTTTAGATGCATTCGAATACCTAAAATTGAATTAAGTCAATTAACTCAAAACTCAGATTTGCGGATTGAACTTTACTTCCTAGATTGCAGGCACTTGGAAAGAAAGATTGAAATATCAATGAAATTTATCACCTCTTGTATGTGTACGATCTGCAGTTCAATGTGGCAGTAGTACAATAGTATTATCGTTGAGGTCGGTATTCGCCAAGTACTTCGTTTTGAGGCAGTATAATCTACTTTCCAGTAAGTACTTCGTTTTGAGGCAGTTTAATCTACTGTCCAGTAAGTACTTCGTTTTGAGGCAGTAGAACCTACTTCCGAGCAAGTACTTGGTTTTCAGACTGTATAACCTACTTCCAAGTTGTACATTTAAATGTAAATTGCTGTATAGTTTCATTTTTAGGTGCTTCGAATATTTTTACCATGTTCGGTTCCTAAGCTAAAAGTTCAGTAGGCTAACATTTTATTTTATTCCTATTGCAATAAAAAGTTTTTCGTTCCCTACGGACTATTTTTTGCGGTTCACAATCATTTCCTCAGCACTTGTTTCTTTTTTGTTCAATTTTCACTGTCTTTCATGCACTCTTTTTAAGCTAGGCAGTTTTTATGCGCAAGTGTAGTGAGGCACCTCGTGCAAATATTCCCTGTTCCCTTTAATTCCCCAGTAAATGGTGTCTCCCTCCTTCCTATCTGGGGAACGTCTTTGTTGTGGTCAGAGAAGCTTAAACTGACTTATCTATGTTCAGTATTACTTGATTATCAAAATTACTTTGATTGATGTACTACCTTCAATTCAAGAGGAAATGAACAAAATTTCGATTTAAATTGTGATCGGTGAACCTCATGAAAGTTATTTCCGCATTATTGCGTTCATGATACAAATAAGTATAGCGACCGCGTGTTAGAGTTCTAAATAATTTACACTGAAAACATTTGTGAATTAGCGAGCTTGAAATCTTTATCTTGCCTTAGTTGTTCGAAAACATCCCAAATGTCATGAATGACGAGTACTGTACATCTAGGGTTCACATTTTGTCAATTTTCTTTGACATTACCACTCGGCTATGTTTTGCGTATATTTTTTACCTACTCAGGGGGCTACAACTATTGTATCTTTGAGATTCAGCGCTCCTAGGGGAATATGTGAGGGCTCGAGCTAAAGGTTAGGTAGGTCTTTCTTTTGTTGAAATAGAATAGGCTTTTTGTTTTGTTGCAGCCCATCTTTTTTAGGTTCACTGCTGTCTTGTTTTTTCAGCACCTACAGCTTGCTTTTTCAACTTTTGTCTTCTTTCATGAATTTCTTTCAAGATTTACTGTTTCTATGTGCGTTGCGCAAAGATTCTGCGTTCACTTAATTAACTCCACACTAAATAGTACCTTCCTCCTATGGGAGGCTTAAACTAACATCTAATCTAATCTTTGCTTCAGTGAGTGCTTTTTCCTAGAGAATTTACTTTTGCTTCATCTGTACTCTGTGGACTTATTATCCGACTTTCTGTTATCATCAACACTTTAGTGTGCGACATGACTGTGCTATTAAAATTCGACTGATTGGTCACCGCATGGTCAGGTCTGCTGACCTGTCTCGGATGAATCACCGCCGTGCAAAAACTGATTTCTCTGCCAAGGTGTGGCTATGTTACTCTGGTCGATATCGCTTGAAGAAAGAGGTTAGTTTTTACGGCCATGCTGATAAGGCTCTCCAGGCAAAGAGGGTCACTACGTTTGGATGGCCGTCTGACGCGCGCGCCTAAGTGCACTGCCGCTCGGCGACATGCTGTCTACCTCATGCGCTTTCTAGGTGTTCTCTTCACTTCTGCTGGTGCAACTGAGCTGCTTCTTGCTGAACACTCACAAGTTTTCTTCTGCAAGCAAAGCTTGCTGTACATCTAAATGTGTTGTTGGATTTTTCTTTGATTTTGAATTATAGGTCACCCCTGACAGACAAGCTGTGTGATGGCCGACGGCAATCTTGTTATGATACGGACGTGTTGTTGAAGAGTCTAGAAACAAGAGTCGGTGAGGCAATTTTCTCGTCAAATCTAGTTGAATGGCTTGCCAAGTGCTGTAAAGCCTTGTTTTCTACATCGCAATCAATTGAATTTAGAGAAGGGGAAGAACTTCCTTTGCTAAATTCGTCTTTCTAATCAAATAGTTCTAATTTCTTGGAAGCATTTGTAATTAATTTTTATTATGTGATTTTTAATTATGTAATTTTTATTATGCTTGTGGTGATGTTTCCGGTTATTTTTCAAACGAGTTAGAAAACCTCTTCGGTAGAAGAGGTAGCAATGAAGCGTAGAATAAATTTATTAACTTCTGCAGTTTTGTGATTCCTTAGTTTTGTAAGACCTATTCGTATTCAATTACTGACTTCTATGGATGAATCATGGATTCGCTGCAAGTAAATTGGAAAATACACCAAAGGTTAGGATTCCCCTCAGAGGGATGCAACTATTTTATCTGTAGGAATTAGCGCTCCCAGGGGGATTTTGTCTACCCAGGGTTCACTGCTGTCCTACTTTTCAGCATCTTCATCCTTCTTCTCTTTGAACATCTTTGACGTTGTAAAGGAAGGCTAAAACTTTCTTATAATAAATCAATTAAAGTTCAGTATATCAAGATCTGTCTAGTATGAGGGCCAAAGCCATTATCTCGCATGTAAATGCTTCTAAACACGTTAACTGCGGGAGGTTTCCCTGAAGCTTAATATTCAATTCAAATTAGTCAATTTTGGTGATAAATTTTTCCAATAAAAATGAGATGGATTGCGCCTTTATTTTAATTTTGAATGAGTATTTATGAAAACTAATTTGTGACTTCTGATCGGTTAACAGCATCATAAAAATCCCTTCAGTGACCACCGGCGGGTCATGCCGCAGTTCACGCGTTAAACCAAAATTCTGCACTTCTGATAGGTGCATTGGGGCATTATCATCTTGGAGCAAAGCAGTGTGTGGAAAGCAATATGATACTAATTTGAACGAATTTTTCGTTCAAGAGATGGTGTTCCTTCGCAAACAATTTGGTCTTTGAGCATAATCTGAATTTCGTGTCAACATCATGAAAGGACCAAAAAATCAGTGCTTGGCTACTTTCGTGCTTGACTTGAGGCAGCACACAACGCATGTCATAGGCCCCCTTGCTGTTCTGAGCTCGTCAACACCGCTGTTTGTGGGGAACAAAGTGAACCGTGATTCGTTACACCATATAACGTTCTCACTTTTCTCACGGGTCTAGGTTTTTTGTGATCCACACCGAAATTTCGCGATGAAGTGGTAAATCCTGTGGCAAGAGGTTGTGGAACTGCAGATCTGGCATGAAAGTTGATTAACTGAAGCTCCTCGACACTAACGCCATAGGAACTGTTTCCTTCAAGTAAGCATCGAGTAGTTCTTACGTCCTGTTTCGTTAATTTTACGCAACTATTTGAGATTCGGCCGTTCCTACACCTGAAACTGTTGGTGTGTTGTACCGTATTTCTTTTAACGACCTTCATTTGGGAATACAATTATTTTTGGGGGGGAATTATCTTCCCTGGGGGAGAAATTGTGAGGTCCCGAGCTTTAAGGTTAGGTAGGCATTCGGTATTCTTTCTGTTGAAATAAAATGTTTCTTTCGTTACGGACTATCCTTTTTGGTTCACTCTGTTTTTTGTTCTACACCTATCAAATACTCTTTTCATCAACTTCTGCCTTGTTTGGTGAATTTTCAAGTGCGCTGTTTCTATGCGCTGGGTGTCTGGGAATTGTGTTGTGAATAGATAACTTGTTTCTTTTATTTTATTTTAATTAGTGCCTCCCTATTTCTTCTTTTGGGAACACCTTCTCTGTAGTGGTTGGAAAGGCTTTAATTTCCTTATCTGTTCTAATTTAATCTTTTCTTCGAAGACCGTGTGCTTCTATATTTTGTGGTACTATCGTTATCGAAGATGCAGTCGCTTCTTATGCATCATATAATTAGACTTTTTTTTATCGCGTAACATCTTTGATGAAATTCCCATTAATTTTCATTTTGCTAGACACAACAGCCTTATTGTTGACGGTAATAATTGAGTACCTTCGATTTATTCTCTTTGGAGGTCGGTTGAGTATTGCATTTTTTTTATTGATCGTACTAGTAAAATAATGAAATATTCTCGTAGCGAGTGTGTTTTAGAGTAATAGGGCTGTTATATTAAATGCTTATATGCTAGTGTTAAGCCAAGTAAATTTTTACGATCCTCGCTGGAACTTAGATACGTGCGTGAAGTATGCAGGAGAATTGTTGAAGCCAAGTGTTGTAGCTTACCCTGTGTTAGAAACAATTTTTTTTAATAATACGTCTATTGTGCGATTGAAAACATTAGTGTGATCTATTATCAAAGGGTAAAAGTTCATTTTTAACCAAAAGTTACCTTTTTTCATTCACGAAATTCTTGAGATATATAAGGGCGACTCAAGCCGCCTAAATCGTTTATCTGCTTATTTAACGATTTTTTGTGTAAATTTTGTTGCATCGTTTCAATTTTTCTAACGTTTAGAGGTGAGATTTTCTTAAAATCCAGGACAGTGTACTTCCATCGCTTTTACCACCAATCATATTGATTAGCTCCTTCGTCATGGCCGTGCATTGGCTCGCATTGATGTTTGTACTCGTAACGGGCCTCTCATGAATGAGCGAGCGAGAGGGCACTAGGGTGCTAGCCTTGTGCTGCTCAATGAAACAAACCCGAGCGAGGCGTGGGCGGAGCAACGGCGGCGAGCGTGTGTGTGGGCAACGCTAGGAGGTCGCCCTGCCTGTGTTCTGTGAGCACACACTCCTGGTCCGATTTGCTTGCTGTGCTCCAGTCATTTCTCGACGCTGTTCGCATTAGTTCCATGCTATTTTCAGATAATTCTGGAGCCCGTTCTGTTAAAATCCTGCTAATTATGTATATTCCAAGATAGTTTGTAGTGCTTTTGGTGTGGTCTTGTCTGCGCTACGTATGAGCTTGGTGTACGCTACGCTCCTTGTTTCCTGTTTCGCACATGTGCTTCAATTTTGATGTTGTCGTCACCAAGTGCATTTTCCGTAGCCTATAGAGTTGGTTTAAAGTCTGTCTGTAGGAACTCGGTCTGCTGCGCTCCTGCACAGTTTCTGTCGTCTGCTGTGCTTGCTCACAATCTTGGCTGCGTTACCCTGCTCTCAATATCTCTTGATATTGTTCTGCCCTTCAGTTCTGCTCGCTATACGTTTTTTCTCTTTTCCGTCTCACATAGTCTGTACTTTTGTTGTTTTATTTGCTGCAATCGTTCATACTTAGCAGCTACGCTCGTCCTTAACTTCTTTCTGCTTGCTAAATATATTTTTGTTCATTTTTTTTTCGATTCGTTTTGCATTATTGTCCATCTTACCTGTTTTGCACTCTAGCCTGTATGTACTGCTCGGACCTTAATTTCCTAACCTTGTCTGACCTGCGTTGTTCCCTACTTTCCATTAAGTGCGCTTGTTTTCTAATCTTTCTCACTTCATGGGTTCGGTTCTCAAATGATGCACTCTCTTAATGATTACCAGTTGATTTTTTTAATGTGCTTAATTTTTCTTCGCTCAGAAGTGTTTGTGTCGTTCAATTTTCTGAAAAGCTCGTTATTGTACTTCTTTTGTGTTGGCGCTGCGGAACATCTTTGAACTGATACAAAATGTTAAATTAACCTGCAATTTCAGGACATGTTTTCTCTGCGTGTAAAATTTCTATTTATTACAACTGCTGAGTATTTAGAACTGATTCTGTTTCACTACATTGAGCATTAAGTTTTTGTAGTCCGCGCTCCACTATCCATGGCCACTCAATTGTACAGTTCCCACGTGGCTGCCTCGTGCTGACCCAGCCTCTGGAATTATATTAGATTTTAGACGTTTTAGATTTCTCATGTTTGAATTCAGTTACAGTTCACAAAAATGGAAAATACTCCGTGTAAGTGCTGATCTAATTTTTTTTTTTGCCCATCATAAAATGGTGCGTCCATAGATTTATTACTTTCCCTTTTTGCTCTTCTTGAACAGATATTATTGTGTATGGATGTTTAGAAGTCATGAATCTCACTTATGTTAGCCTACCTGAGCCTTACGACCTATCTGATGGTTGGCCAGTAACAATTAGCGTGATATATTGACAAAAAATGTAGCACCGCAAGGAGAAATGAAACATGCGTGTCTGTGACATGATTAAGGTGTGTCTGTTCTAGGGTTATGTGGAATGTGGGCGGATTTATATTGCGCGTGAAAACTTTCGAAAAGATGCCATGACTGGAAATATGTCGGTAGAGTAATTGTCCAGGGATTCACTACTACTTTCTTGTTTTTATTCAATGTAATTGGAGCGTAACGTCTTTATTTTTCACTTATATACTTTAACAAAATAAACGTCAGTGAAAAGGTGTCATCCTAAGCTAGTTTTCTACCAGATTTTTTTACTTTCATTCAACCAATTGTTCCTTAATGTGTGGTCTTTGTTGAATGTTTTACTCCGTTAGTGTTGAATCTGAAAGCTGGTCGATTAGTCGAGAAACAAAGAGTTAAATATAAGTAAATAAATGAGGTGCTCTAGGACTAAAAATAATCCACGTTCGAAAAAAATAACTTGAGAAGCGAATAAAGAACACTTGTATGCCATTCGCACCATCCTTTCTATAAAGAAAAGTGTGTGTTGGTGTGAGAGAGAGGTAATTACGTTTTGACGTTACAGGAGTAAACCTATGGGAGTAGCCTGACGCTGCCGCAAGAGGTATGACCTGAACTGTAATTTCACAGGATGCTACGTCACGTGAATGTTTTGATCCAGTGTCGACTGCTTGCTATCG
Organism: Platorchestia sp. MABIK; assembly: GCA_014220935.1. Classification (NCBI taxonomy): domain Eukaryota; kingdom Metazoa; phylum Arthropoda; class Malacostraca; order Amphipoda; family Talitridae; genus Platorchestia; species Platorchestia sp. MABIK. Next base: position 109,578 of record JACJUY010002330.1, on the reverse strand, counting down.
ATGTTCTAAAATTTTTTTCACGGTATAGTGCATTGTAGTATGAAAAAACATGAATTCTTCAGAGCTTCATTCACTTGCAACAACTGCAATTGCAATTGGATGAAACAGTTTAGTGCTAGGGTAGTCAATGTATTTGATAGCAGACATTTTCCTCGTCCTTGGGAATAAGGAATTTAATGAAATACGTGCGGAAAACTACTCTCGGATGCGTAGAGATGATTTCTCACGAATTCAAACTCGCATTAGTTCAAATGAGACCTTGCGAGAGCAACGCCAAGTGAGTTCAGACGTCAGGCGTGTCCCTCTTTTCCGTAATGTGTACAATTCTTGTTGAAACGTGAACTTCAATGTTCTTCCAAGTTGAAAAGAATACAACTAAGTGAAGTGGAGGAGCGTATTGCTGATTTGTCGTTAGGCAATTTCAATTGTTTCCTGTAGATATTTTTGGTGTTAATGAGGTCTTCCGTGTTAGTGTTCCCGTGGCATTAGTCCGGTCGTGTTGCATTCAATGAACTTCAACCTTTTTTAATGGTAGAGTTTTGATACACAATATTGTAAGAGTTGAGTTGCAGATATATTAGATCTTTCCGGTGTAAAAAAGTGGGAAAGTTCATTCACTTATGGATTGAATTTAACCTCATTGTGCTCGTAATGGAATGCACAATTTTGAATGTGCACTGGACAAGTGTTGCGATGGAACAGGATGAGGAGCCATATCTATGTGACTAGCGTCAGCGCGGAACCTTATGGTGATATTGCTTGAACAAATTCGCGCGCCCTCCAGTTAATAGGGTTGCAAAAATTTATTGTTTTCGCGAGCCCGAGAATTGAAATATTTGGTTTTGGCTCTGATTTCATTTTTGTTTGAATGAGGATAGAGAATCTTATTTTCATAAGATAGTCGTGTAGCCAAAATATATTCAATTTTGGCCCTCTCGATGGTGATACCAGTAAACCTTGAGCTGCATGTCATCTAAACTAACTCAGTGTGTATGATTTTTGGGAGACCATGCATATAATGACGGTGAACCGGGCTGATTCATGGAAAAATAGAAGTTGAGTCTAATAAAAACGGTGCTTCAATGTTTGGGAGATCCAAAAACCATACCAGTACGGCTATGACTCCCACAACCGCACTCTTGGAGTCAATTTCAGCCCTCTACGTTAGTTTCTTCAAAGATTTGAACGATGGCTATACTACCTACGAGTTCGGGACAAAGGCTAACTGAAAAGTACTGTGTAAAGAATATTTCACCTCATTGGCCACACGCCAACTTGATAGTCTCAAGAAGACGAATACCTGTAGGTGCAGTGCGGCCGTGCTAGTGTATCATTGTAGGCCTGTAAACATTTAATCACAGTATCAGCTATTTTCGGTATGTGTACACCAGTAATGAAAAAAATACGAAGTGAAAACCATGTGAGTTATATTGAGCTCCTTGTAAATCATCACTTAATTCAGGCAACTCGTACCTTAATGATCCAAATGAATGCTATTATTATAATAGTGGTTTTGATTATTCGACCTAAATGCTCGGTCAATTGCATTGATCAGATTTTTGGTATTATTTTATACACTCCTCTCCTCATACTGTTATGCCCCGAAGGGTTGTTTCTCTCTTGACCCTACTACCTTTTGCTTGATTTTTCTCGTTCATGGCAAACATCTCTTTTCATCAGTTATTATTACCATGACATGTACTTTCAATTTATATTCCATTGATTCATTGTTAATTTTCTAATAAGTTCCATACATTCAAGTCGTGTCAAGTGATCAAATTTTTCGCGAAATTAAATCAAAAGTTTGTTAAATATGAGTTTCATTATTTAAATGTCCAGTAATAAATTAGATAATCTTATGAATATGGTCGTAACATTTTATGATCCGAACAGTTCACGTGACGTTATGTTATGTCAGTCAATGTATTTTCTGCGAGTTCATGGAAGGAATACACGTAGAATGTTGGCCAACCGTTTACTAATCCTATTAATTGACACACACTTTGTAGAAATGAAATGAGTAAAGGCACGCGATCGTGGAACAAGAGGGCAAGTGCAAATATACTCAACTTGCAAAGAAAGTCCCGCGATGACGATGAAAATTACAGTGTCTCAGTTTTGCGATAATTTTTATGCGTTGAAATCATCTAATTTTCACAAGTACAGAAATACTTTGTCTAACGGCAGTATAATAAGCTCAAGATGTCGACTGAGTCCAAAATACTCCACGTGAAATATTGACATCTCAAGAATTAAGCAGAGGCCCTGTTGAGATGAAATCTCGCCTAAGAATGAATATCATCTACCTTCATTAAGCCTTTACATAGGGCTTTCGAGGGAGATGTCGTCGCTTGTAACCGATACTTTAAGAAAAACGATGTTACAAAACGGAAGGATCCTATTCTTGTTGTAATTCTGGTCAATCTACATCGTATTAAATTCTATATTCCATTTATTATTCAACAGAAATTTATTTAATAATGTCGTCCTCATTAACCGCGCATTACATGTGTTCATATCGCTTCGGATGGAACGGGGTCTTTTTCCCTAGGACATTATTTTATGAGGTGCCGAGCGTCGTTTGGTCTACCCAACGGGCGCGGGGAGCTTGTAGAATTTTGCCTTGGTTCGGTGGCGATTTGACTTCATTATGGGATTTATCGCATACCAGTCCTTCCCTGGCTCGGCGATACTTTCTCCAACAGCGTTAGCCATGAATTCGTGAGATAGATGTGAGACGCATATAACAATAGGAAATAGGTTAAAATTAGTTAGGTTTGTCTATCCTGTGCTGTGAAGATTGGCGCCTCTAGGGGAGATACTGTGAGTTACCTCAGCTATAGAGAGGCCTTCGAGATTTTCGACTTTCGTACCCACTCTACTCATTTCAGTTTCTGTACTGTCTTCGCTATCTCTTCTCTGCCTTTTCTTTCTCTTCCGTCTTAACTTTTTATTTCCGTACGCATGGTATCCTGTCTGAAAACACATTTTCTTCAAATATTTTCCGTTTTGCACAGTCCATACCAAATTGTCCTTTATTTTCGCTCTCTTGCGATCGCCATAGTTGTAGCAAGGGAGTCCTAAACTAGCTAACATAATAATTATGATACCCGAAAATGAACTAAACAGAAAAGTGATTAATGGGACAAAAGCATTTGGCCTAAACCAAAAACATGTCTTCAATATTTGCTGGTGTAACTTATATTTCCAATAGCCGCATGGAGGTGATTATTATAGCCGAAAACTTTCTCCAAACTCTCGCGCCTAAAACTTCAATTTTGCTCGCATGGGACCATTAAACTCAATTCCAAAGTAAAGATGGTTTACTGCTAACGTTAAACAGTTCTTCCCGTGTTTTGCTGTAAGAAGTGGAGTTCTCGGTTGAGTGTAGGTATGCAGATCCCTTTGAGGATATTCTCCGGTGACCGCATTTCCACTGACATGAACTCCTTGTAACTCCAGTTGTTTCTGTAGGCATGTGCAGGTTCGTCACCTTACACAGCATATTGCATCGAATGCGGACGGAGAACTTCAGAGGATCTCTGATTCTTGGCAGATTAGAGATTTACGTTTCATATGCTTCTGGAAGATTCTGGAAGCTTTATACAAAATTCTTTGTTTGAGATTCTCAAATTGCACCATATAATAACAATGATTCCTCAAGATACCAATTTTGACCAAATACTTATTGCTTTAAATTTTTTTTGTTTTGTTAATTTTCTAGTTGTCTGTACATTCTGTTTTGTTTGGTTTAAATATTCTTAAAACTACATGTTCTTTGAACTACCTGTATTCATCGCTCCAAAGTGGAGCTCGAAGTTCCAAAATTACATTAAAAAAGTTTTTACGAATATGTTTGTTGGAGACTGAATATGCCGTTGTATGTCTTCGTTCAAATCTAATTGTCACTAGTGCCTAAGTGTCACTTCAGCCTATTCTTTGGCTCTTTATTTTGAATTGCAAATTTCATTTCTTGTGTTATTTCATTTCCATTTATTCTTAGGCCGTTGCGGCATCGAGGATATCTTTATGACTGTGTTTTTCATATGAAGTACTGATTGATGCAATTTAAAAAATAAAATTATCGAATTTTTTTTCAAGTTGATTTTTTTTACCTATGTTTCTAGTTTTGTTGGAGAGTCTCGAATTACTAAGTGATTATTTTCATTTCTTTTCTACAGTGATGACCAACTTTTATTTGGAGGCTCATAAAAAATGTACCATTTGAAAATCCAAATGTGAATTGAAATGAGAGCACTGTGCTGCGTGGTGCATTTCGATTCTTTCGTATTTCAGCATGCAAGTCTCCCAGACGTTACTACTGGGACCACTTGGCTGTGTTTCTCTTCTAGGATCTTCTCAGTAATGCTTACATTGGGTATGGATCTTACTCTCTTTCATTGTCACTGAAAATACCTTTGGTCGTATACAGTTATTGTCATTTCTAACATTACCAGGACTTCAAAAATGTCAACGCAGCAACTGGAAACAACGCTGTTGTTAATAAAAATTTTTTTTGTTTATGTAAATTTCAGTGTGTAAATACCCAGAATATTCGATTGTCTTTCAGTGATCTCAAATGTAAGTAAATGTCTTTGTGTGCGATTTGTTTTGTGTTGTATATTGTATATTGTTCAAAGCTTTCATGTTTTTCTGTGTCATTCGATTGTACTTGTTTCTTTTGTCCAGACCATAGAGGTATTTTCTCAAAAGCTTTATTTTGAGCTTTAATACAATTCCGCCCAAGTCAGCAGTATAGTTCAGCATGCCTGCGTCCATGACGCTTGTCGTTTTATTTTTTCTGCCAAAGAGGGCGTGCATCTGGAAAGTAGCAGAACTTTGTCTGGACACCGTAGTCTCAGGAGCCGTAGGACTGGTCGTGTGCGCGCGCGTTGCTACAAGCAAGAGAGGAGCGATAAGTAAGATGCCCCGCTAGCTTGTTACGAGAGACAGTGTGGCGGCGGCTGTTCAAGTGTTAACTTCTCATAGCACACGCTCCCTAGCGAGGCACACCTCTGCTTGCGGTGGCCCGCTCTCCCGCGCCGTACCGTTCATCTGTCCCTGCTAACCTATCCCGTCGCAGTCTTACACTCAGCGTTGTCGTTTTGTTACGTCTACTCCCATTTCTTTGGTTTGATTTTAAACGATGTTATTAGGGAACTTTAAACATGCAGCATGTTCCATTGGCACTAAATGAATCGCACTCGTCATAAAAATGGAAATTAAATTTCACTTTTTTTGTTTAGGTAATTTTTAGGACTCTGTACACAACTGTTGAGCGCCGTTTCTTGAGCGTCTTTTCTGAGTTGAGGTAGAAGTATTGGTATCGTACACAGTATTTAGCATTTTTTCCCCTGTTATGAGACCAAAGCGAAACTTACTACTGCACTCAAAGTACTTATTTGTTTTTATCAGTACTTGTCTCTGTGCATCGACGCTGATGTACTTTTTACGTTCATTTTCTACTCTGTTATAGATTCAACCTTGAATTTTTTATTTGCAAATTTTATTAATTAATATGCTCATCAGATTAACATCAACGATAAAAGAACTTTACCAGAAATCTTGATCTAATGTCACTATTTAGAGGATCTCGGTGCATGTACTTCCTCAAATTCTATTTCAAGCAGTAAAGTGATTCAATAGATTTTTAACTACGGGGTTTTTGCTCTGATAGTCTTCCCCTTAACGTAACTTAAAATGAACACAATGCGCTCCAAACAGATGAAAGAAAATTTCTTCCTACGAAATTAGCATTTATGTAGGGTGTAAGGTGCTGTACAATCTCGTTGAGATTATTACTTCTCCCCTCATTCGGTGATGAAATTCTGTGCCTCAGCGTTGTCGAGGTGCAAACGATCTCAACGCGAAGTGGATACCTATCTCAACGGTCAAGTTCTATTTGCTTTGTATTTTCTCCTTGCCCAGTGTTATGTGCACGGTAATCAAAAAATGACATTATTCCACTCATGAAACGTAATGAATGTTTTTCATTCACAATCATGAATATTTAAAAATATAAATCTGACTCAGCCTGTCTTCTCGAATGTAAAAATCAGTTGTATTGAATTCTTCGCTCGTGAAAACTGTGTTCGTAGAATGTCGTACATTATTTATTTTTCAGTTGTAGCATCTACATCTGCTATTCTTTATTGATAAAATTACACCTGTTATGTATTTAAGAGCTTTCTAAAGCAATTAGTTGGTAAAAATAATTCTCTAAAGCAAGTATTAATTTCTGGAATTAGGAAGTGTTGATAATCCGATATTTCTAATAAATGGAACTGAATAAAGTAATCTGTTTTGAGTAGAATATATCACGTCGGCGTAAATTGTAGCCTTAAAACCTTGTCTTTGGTAGGTTTGTAGTATACTGAACTGTTGTGTGGGTACCAAACGTTCAGCGGGCACGTGTGCAGAGCTGTACGCTCCTCTGCGTTGGGCACTGCACTCTCTGCAGCTCGTGCGGGAAATCTGTCGCGTATTCCATTTTATGCTTCGTGCGGGAGCCCTCAATTGTGTTCGTTCGACTATTATCATAAGCAACGTCCCGCGTCAGCAACTTCCTTTTCTTTTTTAATTAGGGTCCTGAACTATATTTTTCTTTTTTTCCTGCTACGATGAAGAAGACTTGCGCTTGTATGGCACGTCAGATAGAAAATAGCGCTTAATGAGTATATCAGAGCTACACACTGTCGGAGTTATTTGTAACTAATTCGACTTCAGTGTGTTAACTTTTTGTAGTTTTATATTTTTTTCACAACGTGTAGTTTTCGTGTTGGAAAACAAGTAGGAGTTTGCAAATGTTACTTTACGGTTTTGAAACTTTTTATATGCTCATGATCAAATTTTTGCTCTGATCAGAGTGCATTGTGAAAAAGATTGAACTAAGCTCTCTTACTAAAGTGGGTTTCTTTGACCCTCTTTAATGTTGGAAGAAGCGAAATGGTAGCATCTGCTCTGATTTTGTCCAGCTCTCCTAGGAACTGAGCAGTGCTAGTTATGCATTTAATTTTACGTGTGCTAGTCATACCTAAATGCACTTTTGAGCCCTCATGTCGTCTTGTGAATCATTTCTCACAGAATATATTTCGTATTGATGTTTAATGAAATATTCCGTTTTTTGTTCCATGCCAAAATTTCAGTAGGAAACTGTGTTCACGGTAATGTTTAACTCCACTAATCAAGCAGAGCCTGAGAAGAATCCCAAGTGTTTATTTATGCTTGAAAAGAACTGCTTACTGAAACAATTTAAAATTTAATGCAGTTCTAATCAGAATTTAATAGATTTTGTAATCGTCTTATTCCGAGACTAATTGTTCATCGGTTTTCTGATTCAAATTAAACTCATCGACATTCTTCGAATTCTCCTCTATTTGAGAGTCCGACATCATCATCAGCGTCTGAAGTGTTCCTGAAATTTCTGCGTCCGTCCATCAGGAGTCCTCGGTGTTGCCCCACATTTCTATATCTTTTCTCGCCTCTCGTTACCTTCATGCTTCATCACCTTGATCTCTGGACTGGACGGACGCATGACTGGAACTCATGTTAGTAGAAACATAGTCTAATGATGAAGTTGCTTCGTTCTGTTTATAGTGGTTCAAGTCTTGTAAGGTTATTTGATTACGTGATCTTCCCATATGGCCCAAGCGAAAAAGTTCTCTTTTGACGACTGATTTTTTGTAGTGCAGTGGTTCATAGACACAGTTTCGCGTAACGATTATCATCTTTTGTTTCCTATCGTATTTTTACTACGCTCTTTATTGTGGGATTTTGAGTCCTCGCTGTAGTTCCAATTCTTTTTACGAGCGTTCGGTCCCCAATTTTTAATTATTGCATTCCAGTTTTCTTTAAAAGCTAAAATAATATTATAGATTAAAATCATAGTAATACATCTGACAACGATTCTAATTATAGCATCTAAAAAGAATCATAATTATCATAAGAAGAAGAATAGAAATGCTCTCCGCCTTTTCCGTTTGTGACTCCGAGTTACTCAGAAACCTGATCCTTCTCGTCATAGCGTGAAGCAGCTACTTTACTGTGGTCGTCGTATTCATTTCTTGCTTAGTTTCTTGATAACCTACATACTCGTCTTCCTTTAAGAACCCTCTATTTTGGGCGCTGAGTTAGCCGTTTCGTCCTTAGTTTTTACACAAACCTCGAACGTAGTCGCTCTGCCGTGTGAGCTGGGCTAACAGGTAATTCTTCCCTTTCCTGCTCGGATTTGGACTGGCTGAAATTTATCTCAGTAGTCCTACAGAGCTGCATGAATCACTCGAAAAGCAAACCGAACACGATGAACTCGAGCGGCTCCCCAGGCCCTGAGAGCAGCGGCGGCGTCATGGGGATGGGCAGCAACGGCCTCGGGTTGGGGTCTCCGAGCTTCACGCCCTCTCCCATCACATTCAACTCCTCAGACTACAATAATGGCCCTAATTACAACAGTGATTACAACGGGTCTCCACTCAGTCAAGCCACGAGTAACTTCAGCGTCTCGTCACCAGGCTTCTTGCCACCTACCGACTCCAACACATCTCCTGACCCTGCATTTTCGTCTTCTGATTTCTCATCTTCCGCGTATTCGAGGTCTCCTGGGCAAGGTTTATCATCCCTCGACAATTATTTCCCTCCTAATTTATCGGCGTCTCCATCGTTCCCTACCTCACCCGAGTATTCTTCCTCCAACTTGCCCCTGTCCTCCAGTCTCTACGCCGCCAACATCGGGTCCTCTCCGCCGCCCAATTTCTTGGGCAGTATTCCTGGTGCGTAATCACTGGCTTTTTTATTTTTATGATTTTCAGTGTCGACTGTTCTCCGATGATGATTCCTATTTTGGAGCACTGTGCCAGTCATTATTTTATTGTGTTAGAATGAGATGCATCGATCACTATAGAGGATGTGTGCTTTTTTAAAATTTTTCTAATCGACGACAACATTGGGATAACGTTATGAATGTCAAACTTGTTTTTAATTTATGAGTCAGCTTAAATTTCTTTGAAAAATACACTAATCAAACTATCGTTTTTAGCAGTCGGCACAACGTTTAATCTGGACGCTTTTCAGAGGTATCTGTAGAGTATTTGGCTTTCATAGATGTCCCTCTTAGGGAGAAATAACTATTGTATCTATGTGAATAAGCAATCCCAAGGGGAAAATGACAGGTCCCTAGCTAAGAAGTTAGGTTTCCTGTTCGTTAAAAAATTAAATTTTTTATTTTCTTCAGGACCACCGTTTTAGGTTCACTGCTGTCTTGTTTTTCAGCTCCTCTTTCTTGTTCAACTTTTATCTTGTTTAATAAACTTCCTAACACATTTGCTGCGTCTATGCGCCGGGTGTGGGGACGCACCTTTCGCATAGTTTCCGCGTTTTAACTCCATGTTAAATGGTGTCTTAATCCTTTCTCTTTTTGAACATCTTTGTTTTAGTAAGGAAAGCTTAAACTAACTTATAACCAACTATTTCTTAAATATCACTTGTATGAAACGCTTGTTTTTACAGTATATTTTTTCATTGATTAATTTCTGCTCACTGTGATTACCGACGTGTTCTATAGTTTTTTACATTCTGTTATTGCTGTCCACATCGTTTCCTCCTTTCCACAACATCTTGAGATGCTCACAGTCTTCTTTCATGGGTCTGCGTGGATTTATCTCGTGAGAGGTTATGTTCAGTTTACCTAGGTAAATGCCTGAAAGTGGTGTGCGCACTGTAGATGCTGCACAGAGACAGCCTGTTTGTTGTTGGTGGAATACCTCCTTCTGAGTCCGGTTGCAGGGGCCTAGAGAGATGGTATTCTTCTCACAACTGCATCGTCACTCCCGAACTTCCGATTTCTCTGACTTCCGCCATTGTCTGTTGCGATTTGTGTAACATTAGTCTAACAGAGATTTTTCTTCCTATGTTTCTGTCTCTAATCAAGTTTACTATGGTGTGGTTCCAAAAGTATGAACGTTATGCGTAAGTTCTGATTCGAGTGAGTCCTCTGAACCGCAACAATCGAGTGCCTGCGTAGTCTTCGCTTGCTTGTGCTGACGTTAAAAGACAGTATTCCGCGTTCCTTTAATTAACTCCATCCTAAATGGTGCCTTCCGCTCTTTGGAATGCCTTTGTTGCGATTTGGGAGGCTTAAACTAATATCTAATCTAATCTGAAATGATTTTTATGGTTTTTCTACTATTTTTACTTAAATTGCTTGTGTTATTTTCTCTTTGTCCTTAATTTTTACGCGCTAAAATGATTGCTTTTGCACACTTCAGTGTCTTTGAATTTTACTGTGGTTGTATGTGAGGTATTTTCTATTATATGAAGAGACATCCTATTTCAGCGCTTCAGTTAACACATTATTGACATTTCTTGAGCTAAATAACACGATCAACGAGGTGGAGGTCTTGGGTGAGACAATGCCAGGGACCAGCATAGCTGAACCAAAGTGCATTTGTCTGTTGACACGTCGGTTCAGGTTCATACATTTCAGCATCAAACATCTAGAAACCTTTCCTGGTAGGACGTTCCTATCAGTGACTTGTTTTCAACCCTATGGGAAGTGAAATGAGTACGTGTCCTGGTATCTATATTTTTATTCATAAAATTTTTACCACTTTTGACTTAATTTCGAAAATAAATGGAACATATTTAGATTTTGTGTTCATTTTTATGGGCTCCCATTTAAGATGTCTGAATTTATATCGTTGACTTTCATACGTTTTGGGTTTGCCATTCAGTGTTAGGTGAAATTTGGCTTCGGTGACATTATGAGAACGGGCATTTTGGGTAGCCCTATGTTTGGGTTGCTTGTAACGTTTCCTCTTTAGTCACTTCTGTAGAACGATTGTATTCGGCTTAATTAATTTTGATTATGTTGTGTCCTGTGTTTCTGTAGCACTCAGTTTTAGCTGTGCCAGTAGGCTTAGCATTGAATTTTTATTCTTTTACTAATATTATTTCAAATGGATTTTGCCGGCTCATAATTACTAGTATTGTTTTAAACGGAGCATGCCTGCTCATAATTTGACTCCAGTTTGTAGCCTGACCACTATGGTTATCTTGGCTCCATCTGCCTCAAAGCGGACTCCTTTTCCTAGAATATGACACTGCGATCATTGCCCTTGCTTTTGGCGTAGCCTTTGTGAATTCATGGCCGTTCATCAGTTTGGACTTCTTCACTTTTGTTACTGAGATTTTTAGGTCTCAAAATCACAATCTGACCTGGCTTAAAATGTGATTATTTTTTATTATGGAAAACGTAGCGCAATCTGGATGATGGATTTCTTGGATTAGACTCATTTCGTGGACGTTGCGTGTGCTACTCGTTTTCCTTTCAGTAGCAAGGGTCTCGTGCATGGGTTTCGATACAGTAATGCTAGAGTTCTATTCATGCCAAGTCCGATTTCGTCTGTTACAGTGTCCGGCTCACGTGTGGTAACAAGTTTTTCCTTGAAAGAATGCGGCAATGTCGAAATCTGTTGCGAACCTCAGCCGCGAATTCACGTTTTGATAGCGACTCTACCGCCAACTTGAGGCATCGAATTGGTTAAAGAGGTGCGGTCACGAGGAGCGTCCTTCAGCGTACGGTGGAGCCCCGACGCCTCTGGGAACAGGCAGCAAGCATTTTTGCGCCTCTTTCCTGGTAGCGTGTCCTGGTGCTTGCCCTCATCGTCCCAACTTGTGCAATTCGCACTGTTTATTCCGGTGATGCATCGAATTAGCTATGTTAGTTTCCTCACGTTCTCGTATGGACGATGGGTTGGCCTCGTGACTAATGAACGTGCTTGTATTAGGTTTGTTTCATGCGTTGAGTTTTGTTTCTTTTTCTTCTCGCTTTTACGTACGTACGCACGCAACCTGCCTTTCTTGCTAATTGCGGCAGGCCGAAGCCCCAAAAACTTACTGTTCATTTGATTTAAGTTTCATTTTTTTTAGTTTGAAAATTGTAATCGATCTGAGACGATGAAGTAAATAAAACCCTAAATTTGAGCAGATGTTCGACGACAATACAGCTATAAGACGTTTCAAAACCATTTCATGTTTTTTATGCCTATTTATCCTGTTAGTTTTGTCACAGACCTCGACTGGTGGTGGTAGTAGTGCGCCTCGACCACACACGCTGTGTAGATTTGACTTGCGAGACCTGACTAGTTTACAGGTTCCCTCACACATTTGGGTTGCCCACGCAGATTGAGCTTTTACCTCTGAAGCTTTATCATGTCCGCAACGCACTCAGGTGTGCCTGCCAGCACTCCACTCTTGCCTGTCTCTGGTCTACGATCGTGTGTGCTCCAATCGGTGACCTGTTGTTCTACGGGAAAATTGTTCGTTCCTTTCAAGGCACTCGCTGGTAACCGCGTTTGAGTTTCATTACACGAATTTTCTGACGTGATTTTCTTGTGTCGCGTAGAAATGTGATGTGCGATATCTCAAGTTTATTTTTCCCTGCGTGATCCCAAATTTTTGTTTGTGCGTCTTTTCTGATAATTAGTGGGAATCGAAGAGTTTTTGTAGCTCTCGCCTGATTCGTTCATTTTGTTCGATGTGCTTCTCGTATCACGAATTAAGATGATATTTAACGATTGCTTGTCTCTTCGCTTCAGCTGCTGAAGCAATGGCTTGCTGGTGTTCCACTTTACTTCGTAATACATTGCTGCGTCTTCGACTTCCTCTAACGTACGTTCAAGTTGAAAGACTGATTTACAATTTTATTAGTGCTCTTTTCTGCAACGTTCCATCCGTTGATGCGTTTTATTTACGAAGAAATTGAAGCTTGACTTGAAAATTCATTTTGTATTGATGGTCTAAAAGATGGTTTAGTTATGTAATTTAACGCGTGTGATCGTTTCAGCTGAAATATTTAAAATTTTGAGATATATACTATTAGAGTTCCCTGCGAAAATGGAATCTTATCTGGTCGGATGGACATGTGGCATGAGCCGCAGAATGAGGCTACCTCCTTTTTCCCGGCTAAGTAGCTTACGGGAATGTTGGTATTTTAAATCATGTAATGACCCTCTATTTTGTGACATGCAAAATCGTACGAGTAGCGTTTTCCCCCAACTTAGTCGATGTCCTCGTATTAGGCCTCAAGTTTTATTTTGGCTGAATACTTCGTGAATAATTTCTGTCATTAGGGACGTCTTTTATTTAACATTTATTTGCATTTCTGCGGCTGTTAACGGTTGCTTTGGTTAGGTTGTACGTAGCAGAATAGGAAAATAGATTTGTCACCTTGAATAAATTTTAATTCTTCCTAATGAATATGAAAAGTACAGTTACACGATATCATTTCACCTCGTATGATAACAATTAGTTTTAAGAAACTTCGTAAAACAGATAAAATGTTGTACATTTATACCGGCACGTAAATGGGCAATTTACCTCTTGGTACACATGTGGCCCAATACATGGGGAACGTGTTAAGGGTTTCTAGAGACTCAATTTTACAACGATATACATTTTGCGGAAAGTTATTTTGAAATTAATGACTTTGTTTAAGTAGCAGCTCAGTGCAGTGCGCATACTTGATTTAAAAGTTTCAATTTTCATTTGTTGTAAATAGCTAGAGTCGCTTGTGTACCACGCATCTCGCCCTGGTTCCGCTCTTGTTACGCTCATACTGGTGCCCTGACTGCAGCTGCGCGCCGGTGCCCTGACTGTAGCTGCACGCCGGTGCCCTGACTGCAGCTGCACGCCGGTGCCCTGACTGCAGCTGCACGCCGGTGCCCTGAGTGATTGCACTGCTGCTCGATTGAATTATAAGTGATTTTAAGATTCCCGAAGTACGACGAAAGTGTTCCCAAGATTGGAAAGTACGATCTAGTGGGGAATGAAAGGAGAGGAATAAATGTACACACAGTGGCTTTACTCCCTGAGCTGAGAAACCGCAAAAATTTGAAGAAGTTTATGTAACAATATAAAGCTTGAATAGGATGAAAATAGGCACTTGAAAAAGGACAACAGTGAACTGTAGAAAGTTGGTCCGTAAGAAACAAACAACTATGGTATTTCAATAATAGATTGTCTATCTAACTTTCTGCTCGGAACCTTACTTCGTTCCGCTATGAGCGTGCATTGTTGCTATTACTAGTGTGTTCTTATTACAATCAAGCAGACCTGAACCGTCTTCGTCAATGGACAGACACCTATCAAATGAGCCTGAATATCGAGAAATGCCCGGTAATGTAACTTAGAAGTAATAATCTGCACTTTCTACATGCTATGTGTGATACTCCACTTGAAGCTATAGAGTTGCATAGAGATTTTGGCATCAGCATCCCCAAAAAACACAAGCTTAACGAACAAATAGAGAAAAGCGCTGAGAATGCGAGCAGAATTTTTGGCTTTTATGTAGAAAACGAGTTCAACTCTGGTCCTCTACCCTGTGACGAGATGTAAGTAAAATGAAGAGAATTCAGCGTAAAGCAACGTAAATGATTCCAGAACTGCGTAACCGTATTTACGAGCGACGCCTCCAAGTGGCTAAACTCAACTCATCCCTTGAAGAAAGAAGACTTCGAGTTCAATTGATGTAGACCTATAAAGCTTCAATGATTTTTAAACTAGGTCTTATCGAAGCTGAGGACAATGTCCGATTCAGAAGGAACGACCTGAAATTAGTAATGAAAATGTCAAGACTGCCCTGGAATTCATTTATTATCATTCGTAATTGTTGGAAATGAAAGCAGCTCCCAGAAAATGTTGTTTCTGCTAGCACGGTGAATGCGTTCTAAAATCGTTTTGACTGTTACAGGGTTGAAAGTCATCCACATATGTAAAGTATAGGAGGTACCAGAAATTCCTGGTTGATCCTAAGAGGAAAACGATAGGCGTACTTCAGTTGGTATTATCGAAAACAGCATTTCTTTATGAGATATAATTACGATTCGATTGTGTAATGTCTTACCGGATATTAGTGTCAGCATGATGTGAAAAAAATAAATAGCTTTGGTTCTATTCTTTCTTTCCAGTGTCTCATGGCTGTTCAGGTGTCTCATAGATAGCCAGAACGTCTCAAAAAGAGAGTAGATGTTTCATCGGAAGTGCGACCCCTCGATGAGCGCGAAGTGTCTCAAAATGCTGCCTATCTTTTACTGGCGATGATAATGTAATAGCTTAGTCACCCCTCAAATCTGACTTTAGCTATATAAGTGTTCAGTAAATGTAACACAGAGCAAATTAAATTTTTGCTACGTATATAGCTTCTCTTGTGGATTGTCTAGATGGTCTCTTCGAAGGAAGTTAACGCTTAATCGCTGCCGCTCTCAGCTGAATGAGGAGAAGTGTAGCTGGTGGCATGAAAAGGTCTAACTGCTGGAGACGAGTGTAGTTCCTGGCGTAGCTCGTCAGTGGTAAGACCAAGTATTGATGTCACCAGCAGCAGCTATCGCTTAGCTCAAGAATACGTAAGCGTATCTAAGTTTCTTCTTGGCGCTGGAAGCGTCAACCTTGCTTGGCAGTGCAATGCTACAGCTTAATATCCGTAGAGTTTTGTGCGAGACATCAGTTGTAAATGCATCAAACTCAAGCTCAAGTGTCTCATCGATGAGACACTGAAGCACTTTTAGTGACACTAGATCGTCTTTAAATCGGGTCTGGAGACACTGGTATGCATCCTAATCTTGGGTGTCTCATTGATGATGCATCTGCGTGTCTCGGTTTTGGAACAAACGTCAGATGCACCTGAGTGTTTCAAAATAGGGCTAATATTTCTTTCAGTGTTCTCACTTTTACCACATAGTGTCGCTGGAGTCTGGTGTTCTTTATGTCTTTATGGTATCGCTCCTGCTGTTGTGCTTGGTAATTGCACTGTCCTGCTGCTGTGGTCGGCAATGGTACAGCTGATACTGCTGTGCTTGGGGTACAGCCCTGCTGCTGTTGTCGTTGTTGGCGCTGCCGTTGCTTCCGTCGACATGACTGGTGCTGTGGATGCGTGTGTGCGCTGCTGCTCGATGCCCTTCATTTGCAAGTATAATCAGGCTACTTTCAGACTATTGTTCATGCTTGCGGGGATAACAACAAGATACTTTGTGTGAGTGTCTGATATTTTCGGGGCGGCTTTTTGGTTGAGTTGAGGGTTGCTCAGTCGCCTTGGGGACGGCTTAGCGGGCGACTTTTTCGTGGCATCACGTGCGCCACTCCGGCAGCCGCTAACTGATCGGTGTTCTTCCGTCCTGGTCTCGTGTCTGATCTGAACGTCCTTCTTGTTCCGCTTTTGTCTTGTTTTGTAAACTTCTTCCTCAATATTTATCTTGTTTCATGAACTTCTTCCTCAATATTTATTTTGTTCCATAAACTTCTTCCTCAATATTTATCTTGTTTCATGAACTTCTTCCTCAATATTTATCTTGTTTCATGAACTTCTTCCTCAATATTTATCTTGTTTCATGAACTTCTTCCTCAATATTTATCTTGTTTCATCAACTTCTTCCTCAATATTTATCTTGTTTCATCAACTTCTTCCTCAACATTTATCTTGTTTCATGAACTTCTTCCTCAACTTACGTGTCTATGCTTCTTGTGCATAGATTTCGCGTCCCCTATTCTTCTTTTCTAAATCCTGTCTTTTTTCTTCCTCTCTTTGGAACGCCTTTGTTGCGGTTAGGGAGGTTTAAACTTACATCTAAACTAATGTTGTGCTTTAAACAATTCAGGCCTGTGCTCCCTGTTATTTGGGTTCACAGCTCCAAGCAATTCAGGCCTGTGCTCCCTGTAATTTGGGTTCACAGCTCCAAGCAATTCAGGCCTGTGCTCCCTGTAATTTGGGTTCACAGCTCCAAGCAATTCAGGCCTGTGCTCCCTGTAATTTGAGTTCACAGCTCCAAGCAATTCAGGTCTGTGCTCCCTGAAATTTGGGTTTACAGCTCCAAGCAATTCAGGCCTGTGCTTCTAGTAATTTGGGTTCACAGCTCCAAGAAATTCAGGCCTGTGCTTCTAGCAATTAGGGTTCACAGCTCCAAGCAATTCAGGCCTGTGCTTCCAGCAATTAGGGTTCACAGCTCCAAGCAATTCAGGCCTGTGCTTCCAGCAATTTGGTTCGCAGCTAATTTAGGTTTTCTCTTTTCACATTGATCAATCTTAGCAGCTCGAATTTACCGTTGTCATCGATTCGTACTCATATCTTTTAGCGATGATGTTGGCATCTCTTAGCTATCTGTTTATCGCTTTGAATATCTCATTTTTCTCTCTTTTTCTCATTCACACCCATTTTGACCAGTTCTTTGCACTTAACCAATTTCTTTTGTAAATTTTTATTTTCATAAGTTTTAAGTCATTGTTCATATTAATCTGGTCCTATCTCTAAGTAATTTAGCTCTCCTCACATTAATCGCCTTCAGGAGCTGAAATTCAGTGTTCATGCATGCAACAATGTTCACGAGCTGTCTGCAGACCTTCACCACTTTGATCTTCAAGGTGTAACCTGTAATGCGCTCGTAGTGTTGCACCTGTGTCTGTCTAAACTTTCTGATTCAGCTCATAAGTTGCCCGGATGACGTCACTCTGAAAGTGTTAGCAGTTATCCTCATTGCTATCCGAGGGAAATATGTATGCAAGCATTCAAAGAAAAGTGTTCCGCTTCCTGCTTTTCTGAACATTTTACTCGTGTGACGCCACTAATTCTGAATTACGAACCCACCACTTACTGTTTACTCATATTTTGCTGGTAAAATTGCATTTCAACCTTTTGCACGGAAGTTGTGCTTGACGAGCCGTGCGTAGTGTCGCTGAATGTAAATTTAGTGTGAGGGCGCTGTTATATTGGGTGCAGCTCTGCAGGATGATTCGTGTGTCCTGCGCAAGTTTTTATCTCGGATGACATAGGAACAATGCTGCAATTAATATTCGTATACTACTCGTTGTTGTACCATTCATTTTTGCGTTTGAATTGAAAAGATGAGCAAGAAATGTTTTTTTAGTGGGGAAACATTTACAATCGAAAGCAAAGTTTATGAATCGATTATTAGGTATGATCGTCTTTTAGTGTATAATTCTCGGGAAACCGCCGGAGTTGCTTCCGTCAAGCTGCCAGAGAAAAAATTCAAAGCAATCTCATAGGAGCAATTAGATCAATTACAGCAAATGGCCAAAGAATCACAAATTTTAAGTACAAGGATGACGCGACATTAACTGTATAGAGAAGATCAAGAAATGCACCCATGCAAGCTCCACAAGTGTCGACTTTTCGGTGAGTTTCAACAGGAAAAACTTGATCGATCAAAGAAACATTTGAAGAAGCACACGAATGAAACGCAAAACAAACTCGGTTTTGAAAAAACTCTGGTGAAAAATCTTTAGTAATCTATACTGAAAAACTAAAAAATTAGCTAGAACGCAAAGGCGCTATACTTGACTATACGTAGGCAACAGTGTTTTCGGTAGGAAGATCTATAATTTTTTGTGCAAAAATTTGTAAAAATCCACAAGCATGTTTGCATAGAGGATATGCTGAAAGTGCTACTTGTTTTGTCGGCCAATATCCAATAAAATATATCCAGACTGAAACTGAACCTTTCATAAAGACGGTTCAACCTCATTTATCGCACTGGTGGCACTCATGCAGCATTGGTGCCTGGACCATTGTCCAAGATTTATGACCAAAAACAAATGTCCTCAGCAACATCTCCTTGTTTTGAATGTTCTTTACTTCTACGCTTGGTGAGCTCTTGAGGAAAAGTTACGTATGTGTAACTCCTCCAGTGTTTGTTGGATTTTTAAAACAAGACTGACTAATGCATGGTCTGAAATTAATCTACACATCTTGGCTGCCTGTGTATATAATAGCTAAAAAGCATCATTTTGAATGTATCTTTTTTTGTATTTTTGTCATTCTCTTTACATTATCTCAAATGTGTCTGCCGAGAGTAATTTACTGGTGTGTGTTTATTTACGAGTATCAGTGGGACGCCCTCTATGCAATTGTGCGCCTCACTTATTTGCCCTATTTTGAATTGAGTCTTCACATTTCGCTTCTTAGTATGAGTGGTGCTGAAGTTGTGAGACCTAAATTTTATAAATACAGTGTGCGCGTGCGCATTGTGTAGTTATAAGGAGCGGCTCATTGCCTGCCTGGTAAATAGACTCGTACAAGATACTTATATTCGCTATGGTGGCAGTAGAGTGCCGCTGCTGTACTTAACGCAAGCTCGGGACTAACACCCCTGTAATGTGGGTTGCAAAGCTTCTTCTATACACACATTTCTCAGTCGTTACCCTCCTGGATGATATTTACGCTTTCACAGTGCGGATACACTATTGTTACCACAGGAGGAAGCGTGCTGTAGTCTCGAACGTCTTGTTTTTGTGCCAGCATTGTTGTTATTCGAATGCCGTCAATTTTGACTGGCTGTGAACACGAATTGGAAATATCGAAAGAAAACAAAGTGCAGTGGGAAAAGGAATTCATGTTTTAAACGCGGCAACAAATGCTAAACGTAGGCACCAGAGAGGAAATTTAGGATTTCTAGAGCAAAAGTATGCGAAATACTCTGAGCTCTCAAGCCTACTCATATTTCCAGTGTATGTATGGTGATGAAGAAAAATAGAATCATACCTTCGTCAAGTTTCAGGTGCATGTAAGACGAAAGATGCTCAACTAGTGCAGTGCTGCTCCAAGTGCATTTCAGGCATCATGGGCGCGGCCTGGTATCGTGGGACATGTATCGCAGTACCTGCCTCCGTAGATCAGGATAGCTCGCAGCTTTTCACGGTGGTCACTCTGCTCTTCGATCTCTCTGAAATAAGCATGGGTTTCGGCGTGGCAATAAGCCTGAGCGACTAAATTTCATGTAATGTGTCCTCTGCCGCTTCGTAAATGGTGTTTGACAAGATAACTTATTTTAACATTCCTGCTACTTCCTCCGTTCGCAGTTGCATGTGCAATAAAGAGTTACTGTCATCCCCGTGTGGAATGAGTGAATGCCCTCCTTGCACTGTCTCCATGTGCGTAGAGAGTCTTCGAGCCATTACATGTAACTCTGCCAAGTAGTGCTCCAAAAACTTGACATTTGCTTAGTTTTTTTGTATGCGTAACATGCAATAACTTAGTTCACGGTCTCCTGATTGAACGTTCAGCTGAACTTTGGGGAAAATGAAGCATATAAATTCTACTTTCATAACAATTTACTTCGCTCTTCACAATACAGTAGTGACCCGCCATTGGCGGGGTTTATTTCGAATGATTTCCAACCAGTAGCGATGTGAGTGAAATAATGAGCCGCGCGGCGCTGAGCCGTGAAACTTTCCTCTAAGGCAACAGTGTAGCTGGGGCCGTTTTTCAAGCACTTAATGTCGTCGTTGTTGGGCAGTCGTAAGCGAAAGTTCCTCTGTCACCTTGCCAACCCAACGTGCTGTTTTTTCCTTGACAAATTCCTACAGTCTTAACTGTATCATGCAAAATTTAATAAACGATCTAACGTCTGTGACGTTATGGTTAATTTGCGTTGGGGCATTATTCTGAAGTTTGCTTCCATTGTTACACCTGACAGAAATTTGAACATTCATTCCATCCACTATGCACAGTCGTATATCGAAATCTTGATATTTCAATGTGCTGCCATGGATCGACGTATTCGTGTTTCAGTATAATAAACTTTGTACGTAGTCGAGTCACTCCTGCGATACGATGTGTTTACCAGGTGCGGATTGTGCAGTTGTGATGTTACCCTCGCCGCCTTGCGTTGCGAGATTCAAGGTTTGGAATACACGGAACTTTTGATGCCCCCTGATTGCCCTGCAATATGGTGCCTTGCAATTATGTACATTAGCATTCAGGTCTCGGCTACCTGTCACCCATAAGTTTGCTTGTGTGTTCGACTTGAACGTTCGCCTCAATAAGCATTTCTTGCTTCCATTCGATTGGTACTGTTTGTGGTTTTGAATTACTTGGCTACTCGTGTCGATTTGCTCCCACTTAAAACTAATATTGAAATCCAGCGTTATCGAAACAAGTGACTCAGTATTTGCGACTAGACGAGGTTTTCTCAAATTGGTGAGATTATTTGCAAATGGAAGCGAAATTGTATTCAAAATTTCATTTTTAAGTGCCATGTTTTATAATTGCTCTCTGAATGTAATCATCAGACTGACTCTTATTAGTGAGTTCAGTATGTGACTATGTGACCGTTTTAGAATGCATGGCTTCTTAATTATCAACTGGCATGAAGTAAACTTTATGAGGGGTACTTTTGTCTGCTGTTTATTATTTGTGTCGGAGATGTCAATGTATAATGAGTTCGCATAGTGTACATTTCCCGTGGATGAAAGAGAGTTCTTTTATTGAACTTCTAAAATGTTGGTGTTTATGAAAAGTATGTACTGGATCGAATGACGACTGGCGCTTCCAATTACATCGACCAACGTTGAGAGGGTCAGCTCATGGGATGTCCTGTGCTGCAACCGTGATGCTTGGTTTCCTCGTTTTTTATTTTCTTCCTATTTTAAATTTAGTGAGTAGCACATAAACTTGCTTTTACATTTTAAAGTCCTGTTAACATCTCTATAATTTACTTGAAGATTTTCCTCCTTAGCCAGCCACGAGTCCAAACCAACCTTGGAGTTTCCCTGCTCTAGGGATTATGTTTCATTTTTTTGGGAGGTCTTCTGACGAGTTTTTCTTTCCTTGATGCCTAATTTTACAAAGAAGGGACTTCGCGTTAGCTATGTCGGCGAGCTTCAGCCCGACTTCTTTCGTTACCAGACCCTTTAAAGGCTTCAAGAATTCACTTGGTATCTTGTCGCTGGGTGCTATGAATTTTGTCAGCCGTCGGCAATGGTTGACTCAATTTTTTTTTATATAAATTTATCGCCCACATTTTAGGGATCTGATTTTACGCTAATTTTATGTGTCGCTCATGAACTTTGTTCAGTTTGAATTTAGTGTTTGATTTTATGTCAAGCCGACCGGAGTTAGGCGAGCTCATATTACCAAGTTTCGTTGTGTGGCACTACCGTTGTAAATGAACTGCAGAAGGATATTGAGAGCGCTTCTCGAGAGCTGGCCAGGTTAGTTTTAAAATATGCACAAAATGTTGAATAATTATTGTTAGCCTGTTTTACGCTACAACTCTAGGGGCTAAAGAACTGCTCAATATTCTAACCAGTTTCTGGAGACTTGTTAAAGCACGACGAAGTCTAGTTTACCTCATCGCTTAGGTTGAAAGCTGAGTGTCGCCTATACCTTACTGTGTTTGATCGCTTGATAGCACATTCCCCTCGGGGGGATGAAACTATTGTATCTATGGGAATTAGCGCTCCCAGGGGGAAAATCTGTGAGGGCCCTAGCTGAGAGCTAGGTAGGCCTTCTTTTTGTTGAAATAGGATGTTTTTTGTTTTGTTAAGGACAAGTGATGTACCGATACCATTTTTTTGGCCGATACCGATACCCATTTTTGGCCGATACCGATACCGATACTCCGATACTTGGAAATACCGATACTTTGACCGATACTACTACCGATACTATGAAAATTATATTAAAATAAAATCATTATAAGCC
>JACJUY010002330.1:72299-85468 GCA_014220935.1 Platorchestia sp. MABIK | reverse complement strand
TTTTTATGATAAAATACGTATTATAGGAAAGTATCGGTAAAGTATCGGCCGGATTTTGCCGATACCGATACCGATACCAGTAAAATGACCGATACTTGCCGATACCGATACCGATACATCGGTACATCACTATTAAGGACTACCTTTTTCAGTGCACTGCTGTCCTGGTTTTCGGCACCTACTACCTCTACTTGTTTCCTAAACTTCTTTCTCAAATTACTGTTTCTATGCCCCCTGTGCATAGATTCCGCGTTCCTTAATCTCCATACTAAATGGTGCCTTCCTCCATCCTCTCTTCGAAACGTTTTTTTTTTTGCGGTTAGAGAAGCTTGAACAAATATCTACTTTAACATAATCTCTTGATAGTATTGATATTTTAACATTGCTCATTACGCCCTTTCCACTGTGATGTTAAGTGTAGAACTACTTGGAGTTTTCTGTTTTCGTGAATTGTTGATCTACTCCCTTTCCCATTCCTTATTTAATTGAAGTAGCACTCGACCTTGATTTAAGGTTTCGTTCACGTGTGTAGTTTGGTAATTTCTTATCTATTTGCGAGAGCACTTTTCAAATTAAAGTCCTTATGTGACATTTGCATTGCATATAATTATAGATCTAGAGTTCAATCCAGCCAAGTTCGCAATTGACGTGCAGTTGTTGCTAAGGACTAAGTTCAGTTTCTTATTTGTTAGTTTGTCTGCGGAGGGGCCTCTTTGAGTTCGTTTCTTGTCGTTAGGCTTAATGGGGCTGCTTTTCGACGGATTTTTGAAGTTGTGATTTCTTGCCAAGTTACGTTACGTTCACGCAATGAATCTGCATCGTCTGATGTAAGCGTGCGCGAAACACTCAAATTGTGGAGGTTTATATTTTTGGTGTTCAATTAAGTTCCATTCTAAGAGTATTCGAAATCAATCCCTAGACTTGTGTAGAGTATGCAGTCACTGTGTAGATCTCATGTGTTTGCTGAGAAGCCACTACGCTGAAATGGCGGCCTCAAAGAAGCGAAAACTGTGAAGTAGAGACAAGGCCGCACGTTCTACCGCCATTCAATACATCACAGCTGGGACAGATCAACGGAGAGGCGACGCCTCATCTTCTGAAAGTCCCGCAAAAGCGGAATTTTTTGCCCCACGCTTGGAACCGGCTGCAAATGAGATGAAGGCTTGGACATCAGATAAGAGACGCTGCGGGCTTTGGAACCTTCTCGCGCCCAGCAAGAGATAGGCAGAGTGCCATAGGAGAACCTCAAAGACTCGAACCTTTGTCTTCTTTTTGCTCATGGATACGAACAGCGTGGCTGTGATTGCTTCTTTTGATGCTTGTTTGGCTGCCTGCTTGCAATTTCGGTGATAGACTTCTATTTTCTCGAACCTTTATTTTTCTTCGTTGGGTTTTAGAACCATAGTTTTTAAACGCTTTAAATTGCTATTATTTGAATGTAGTTTTCCAAATCTTGAAGATCGCTGAAGGTTGCCGTTCTCTTATTTGAGGATATTCCGTTGTGGAATCACATTAATTTTAACTACAGGAAAAATGAAATGAAAACATCGCGCTCTCGTCTTATACCTGATTGGTACCCATATCTACTTGTTCTATCGGAAAAGTCATGTGGATAATGGTATTGTGTCTTTTCATTTTATTTTAGCCCTTGGCAGATTTCATAGTGGTAGAGCCCTGTCCTACTTACTTGTAGATCTTGGGACCGTAAAATCATCGCTTCTACAGCTTGAATACTAGGCCTCAATTATGAGCACTTATTGAAGACTACTTCATTAGTTTGCGTCACAAGTTCCATAACATCCAGAATTTATGGTGGATTGCCTCTGCTCTTACCATCCATTTCCTCGTTTGTGAGACTGCGATCACCTTTTTACGTGTGCATGGAAGTCGTAGAAATTTCAAGGTTGGTCTTACATTATCATTCTGGGTCAAGAGTTGCCATGCTGGCTGCTGACAAAAAAAACAGCTGGAAGGGAGACTTGACTCTCACCTCTCTGGACTTACTCCTCTGTGTTCTACTTGTTCTACTTATTCTACTTAAATTTTCTGAAGAATAGGTGATGATGACGTTTCGGGACTCCAAGGTTTGAGTTTAACGTGTAGCTGAAAACTTATGAAGTAAACCTATGGCTGGTATATTTTTCGTGTGATGGCATCGTGTTCAACACTAAAATCCCCTAGTCAAAATATTGGTTGCAGGTGTTATTTTTTCCATTGCAATTTCCGTTCGCATATTCCTTCGTCATTTAATGAGAGGAACATTTTCGCAGCGAATATTTTGAGAATCTCATCTTCAGTTACGTGTCATTTCGTCAACTATAGATTTAATTTTTGACTTCATACCATTGCACAGTTGCTTATACGTGTTCTGTTTCTTATTCCTCTTAACTATTGAAATCGAGCGTGAAGAGAATTCATGCTGCAGTAGTTGATGACTGGAAACTAAATACTCTCGGACAGAGCATCCTTCCTTTACCCGTTTTTTACTTGAAAACTCAGTGATACAAGGGACTATTGACTGTATTACCTCCCATTTCACTCTTTTCTATTCATTTCAGGGGATGACCATGACCGACTTCGCAGCAACAATGTCAACCAGGATGAAAGAATGGGTAAGTCTTTTTTAAAACCCGTTGATGGTTGAGTGACATTGTCACCTCGCCTGAACCTGTTTTCCATTTCTTGGATTATATGTTTGTGCGTAGCTAAACCTATTGTATCGTAACTGCTGACTCTAGTTCTGGGATGCGTTCTTATGATTAGCTCCTGGGGGAATTATGTGAGGTCCCTAGTTAAAGGTTAGGTAGTTTTTTTTTAAATAGAATATGTTTTTCATTTTGTCACAGACTAAACTTTTTTCGGTTTACTGCTGTCCTGTTTTTCAGCACCTACTACTTTTTTCTTTAACTTTTATCTTATTTCATGAACTTCTTTCTTAGCTTACTGTTTTTCGCACCTTGTGCGTAGATTCCGCATTCCCTTAACTTCATACTAAATGTTGCCTTCATTCTTCCTCTCTTTGAACATCTTTGTTGTGGTAGAGGGAGGCTGAGACTTTCTAATACTTTATCAATCTCTTAATATTAATTAGTGTTTCGAGTCGCCCGAAGACTACGTTTGTGTAAAAGTTCGTGGTACTTATTAAATTTGGCGCTTTATTTCACTCATTGTTCATTGGGAAGTTAACTGAGTTGTGTTCGGTGGTTATAAATTTATTTTATTTCAAAATCGCTTCTATGGCCATTATTTCATTTTCGAAATCTGTTCCCCACAAGCCAGGTGTGGAACATTTCTCATCAGAACTGCGGGTTTGATTACGTTCAGATCCTTCAGGGAGACGCAACTGTTGTGTATATGGAAATAAGTGCTCCCAAGAGTAGATGTGAGGTCCCAAATTAAAGGTCATGTCCTGCTCTTGAAGTAGAATTAACATCTTGTGTGCTTACGAACCATCTTTTATTTCAGTTTATGGCTGTCCTTTCGCGCTACCTTTTGCTATCTTCTAAACTTTTATTTTCCTTCAAAAATTTCATTCAACATTGCTGTTGCTATGCACAGGGTGTAGAGACATGTCTTGAGCGTAAATTCCCCGTTCCCCTAATTTCATACTAAATGGTGCTTTCTTTCCTTTCTTGGAAGAGAGAAGCTCCTGTATTGTGGTTAGGGAGGCATAAACTAACATGATTTAATTTGATTACGTTCAGAATTATCAGATCACCTTGGTGGGGCGATCGTTACGAGTACCTAAGTTAGTGGATACTATAGGACTGCCTCTTTTTTTTATACTTCATTGGGACTTGTGTGCAGTGAGATATTTAAACAAACAATTTATTCACCACAGGTGATACAGAGGTAGAATGTTTCTTAAGTCTAGTTCAATGGTCAAATTTGAGTATAGCTACCTGTGGGCCCGAACAATTAAGTTCAGCGACTTCTAGGGCATCCTACCATCACGTTATTCTAAGGTGTACAATAAAGTTTGACCTAATTTATTTAACCTAGTTTCGCATTAGACTGATCAATGAGATAATTAACTCGATATTTGATGCTTCGTTTTACAATATAGGTCTAATGGACTATATTTAACAGTATATTTGAGAGCAGACTGAAGATCGGCGATATTACCCATGGCCAATTACATTCCTAGGATCAGACATGTAGGAGGCAAGATTTGACTTGGTCATCTTACACGACTAGTATTCTGAAAAGAATTACTTTCACGGATCTCCGCAGGTATTGAGTTCCAAGTTTTAGTTCCAACAAAGAGGATATTGTGTTGCGACTGGGCCTTTGAATAATAAGGATAAATGAATTTACTTCTATTTCGGGTTAAATGGTCGTGATGACCAGTTTGCGTAATTAAAAATTGTTTTAGGCTATTGTCGCCATCATTTGTTAATGGTTTGTA
Organism: Platorchestia sp. MABIK; assembly: GCA_014220935.1. Classification (NCBI taxonomy): domain Eukaryota; kingdom Metazoa; phylum Arthropoda; class Malacostraca; order Amphipoda; family Talitridae; genus Platorchestia; species Platorchestia sp. MABIK. The sequence continues at coordinate 81,060 of JACJUY010002330.1, read as the reverse complement.
AATGAGATTACAAATGGAGATTTTGTAGAGATCCGAAAGTTAAAGTATTTGTAAATTTTTGAATGAATCATTTGTGTGAGCATTATATTCTAGGTTCTTTACCACTCTGATGGCTCATTTTTGCAGAGTAAAAATTATATTGGTTTAATTTTTATCAGTTCCGTGCCATGCTTCCATTCCGTATTGCAAGTATGGTGAAATGAGTGTTCGGTAAAGCATTTGTAAAGCTGATTCAGGCAGGAAATTTTTAATTTTATTCAGGATTCCAATGGATTTTGATAATTTAGAACTAATATGAGCGATGTGCTCTTTGAAGATCAGATGTTTATCTATTATGATGCCCAGAAACTTACACGAGTTGGTTTCTTCGATTTCACATCATATGATCTGTAGGAACGCTATTTTCATTTTAGATTCGAAGCTTTCTTGCGTACGAGTTTCAAGCACAAGTGAAAAAAGTAAAAAATTCAAGTACACTAAAATCAAAGTTTGAACAACTTCCGCTCTTTGATACGAAGTTCTATTGCTTCATGGCCTCCCGTTGCATTTTAGTGGGTAATGGTGCGTGAGATTAAATTTACAATTCTCCTTAAAAAAACACTGATTTTGCAGGACGCATTTTATTCAGTGATGTGACAATGCCTTTACATACATCCCCAGTATATAATGCCGGAAGTTATAGAGAAGTTTTAGGTTGTATACAATGCCAGAAGTTATAGAGAAGTTTTAGGATGCCCCGGAAGTTGGTAGGATGCCTCAGAAGTCGCTGAACTTATTCGGGCCCACAGGTAGCTATACTCAAATTTGACCATTGTACTAGACTTACGAAACATTCTACCTCTGTATCACCTGTGGTTAGTAAATTGTTTAAATTGTTTACATTTCTCTGAAACATCCGAGCACTCGAGATGATATCGATCGCGAACACTTGAAGCCGGGAGCATGGCAGCGTGTGGAGTCACTGGAATACTTCATCCCCTCTCCTGCCTTGACGAAAAATGATTCACCTTGTGTATTTTATAATTTTCCAATTATTGTGTTGTAGTTGTGATCTTACCTTAGTACTTATTACGGCCGAATATTGTCATTTAGTTAAACTTCCGGGTAAATGAGTCCGTCACTACTGTTTTTCACTGTTTTGTTATTTGCGGGAAGTAGTGCTTTTAATTTTCTCCTTTTATTGTTACGAAAAATATTACTTGATTTCTGTGAATCTGCAGCTTCAGTTATGCGTTCAGTTCTGGTGCATGGAGATGCGAGCCATCCCGGTACGTATTTGGGTAGAACTAAGCTGTGAGGACTTAGGCCTTCATTGTATCTAAATTACGCCCACGTTGAGATACTGAGATAATTTTTGCCTTCTTCTCAGCTTTAAAGAACTATGTAGAGCTTTAAAAACTTCTTCCATATCATTCGAAACAAATTTTTCTGTTTACGCTGTGATGAAATTTGAGTGTACCTTCAGTTTGCAAGTAAAATAAGCTGATAGTAAAAGATCAAGGCATTTCGTCTGAAACCTAGACAATAACCAATGAGAAGAAAGCTTCTAAACGCGGTCATTAAGATCAGCGAGGAAACAAGACTTCCAGAAGAAGTCGCTTTGAACATCGAATCAGTAACTTACACGAAGATAGCACTCGCATAATTGTGAAACTTTTGCTGAAATTTCTTTGACCTATACTGTACTATTCAGTTACTTTTCCGTTATACTTCCAGAAGCTACATTTCATAACTTTCTATTATTGAGCGGTCAGTTTCATTCACATGGCTTTTACAATAATTCACTGAATGTTGAACTAATTGTTTTGTAAAGCGTGTTTCTGTCTCTCATGAAACTTGCAAGTTCCCGTCTGCTCTCAAAGTTGCAATTTTTTCTAGCCGTCAAAATATATTTCTGCGAAAATGCACTGAATTTTTGTGAACGAGCTGACAAAAGCAAAATTTGAGGACGACAGAGGTATCCAGAGCTCATTTTTGACACGGTTCTAGGGGCCTCATATTAGATGCTTAATTAATTTGGCTGAGCTCTCGGGCCACAGCTGACGGACGTCCAGCTCCTGCTGAGAGTGTGGAGTGCAGTCCGGCGAAGTGCCCGCGCGTCCCCCGGTTGCACGCGTCTGTCCCACTCGCATGTGTCACAACCGATTGTCTCGCTCTCATTGTCGCTATCTTGCTCTCTTGCTCGAGCGCGCGAGTTTAAACTCTTCCAAATCTCTCTAACTTAACAGAGAGAGCGTTTGCTTGATCTGAGGATGTAGCGTCTGCTCTTAATTAGTAAAAGCGCTGTCCACAATTTACTAAAACTCAAACCAAAACGTAAAAAAACTTAATAAAATTTACTAACTCAAAAGCCCTTTCTAAAATGGGTCTTGAAGTAGGGGCAAAATGATTTTTATTTGATGAATCTATACTATAATAAGAGCCGCGTCCGTCCCTGTGTCACACCCACCAGCCGAAAGTGGGTGATGAGCGTTTCTGTGATACCAGCTTCATCAACTCCACAATTTTGGTGTATTAATACATCACATTCGGAGTCGGAACGAATATCACGAGTATTGGTAGGTTACATTAGGTTGTATAGAATATCCCATGTGCACCCCGTTATAACGAGGTCCCCAGCATATAATGCCGGAAGTTATAGAGAAGCTTAGGTTGTATACAATGCCAGAAGTTATAGAGAAGTTTTAGGTTGTATACAATGCCAGAAGTTATAGAGAAATTTTAGGTTGTATACAATGCCAGAAGTTATAGAGAAGTTTTAGGTTGTATACAATGCCGGAAGCTGAGAGTTAGGATCGAGAGTATGGAAGCCATAGAAAAGCTTGGGAAATCATGGGAAAGCCATGTTCAAGCTCAGTTGGTCTGTCGCTCTGTCACGCTGTCAAGGATGCTTAATGACTATTTTTGATAGGAGTTTCACCAGTGCATAAGATTAAGAATATTTTAATCGCGGGTTCTGTTGGGTTGTCGAACATTGTTGCACATTTTTGACGGGTCGTGTGCACTCGGCCTCATCAACTCTGGAGATATAATTTTACTTATTTATTCCGGCGTATATTTCATTTCACCTTCTTTCTTATTTTAAATGAAGCGAGTGGACTAGTATAATTTAAAGCCATTACCTGTTTTTTTGCTTGATATCACCCTCGCTGAACTAGCGTTCCCAGGTGGAATTCATGAGGTCATGAGCTATCGGTAAGGTAGGCCTTTTTTTTGTTCTAATGAAATAGGTTTTATGTTTACCTACACTTTCTTCTTCCGTTTCTATTTATATTTTGTTTCATAAAATTCTTTCTCGAATAACTGTTTCCATGTACTTTGTGCTTAGATTTCGCATTCCCTCGAGTCCAGATTAAATGCCGTCTTTCTCCTTTATTCCTTCCTCTCTTAGTTCCGGTTAGGGTGGCGCAAACTCACTTATCTTATCTAATATCTAATCTGTCACCTGTGCTACTTCCACTTAAAGAGATCCAGATTTCTCAGGTAAATTGCCGATCTTAGTTTTGTTATTGTTTTTACATGAAGTTACGATTCATGTGTGTTCCAGAAGGAATTGTTTTTACTCACTAGTATATTTCGGGAGGATAGTTCAGTTCCTAGGTAGGATTTTCGCTCGCGATCTTATTCATCGTGCTGTATTGTACTGGACGCCACTCTGATTGAACCCGCGTACGTTTGTATTGTAGGAAACGAATGCACCAAAGGTGCATCTTGTGTCCGGAAATACGAGCGTTCAAAGTCAATATCCGAGGTCCTCCAATGTTCTCACAAAAATAGTTTTCTAAGAGGCCTAATCATAGTTAGCCATATTGACTATTAGTATACGAAATGATGTGAATGGCAATGAAAATTTAATTGATTATGATTAGTAGTTTCACACCGTAATATCAATTACATAACTAATAATCTGACCAATATTCACCATCCGTAAGCATTCAGAATAGCATGTATTGTTTGTTTTTGAAGTATGATAAAAATGAACTATAATGGAATGATAGGAATCATTCATGGAACTACGTATTTATTCATGTAACATCATGTGCTTAGAAAAAATGTAGTTATTGTGTCTGTAATTACGTATTGTTCAGAGGTCTTTGGTTTAGCTTTATGCTAACTTCTCTCCCCAGTTTGTTGAAATCTCGTCTGAGAGTAGGGCACCAGAGTTACTCTGCGTATTCTAAATGTGGTCGGACCAGTGCCTTACAGAGGAGTAGTCCAATGTCTTTTTGAGGTGCATCCAGTGTTTTTTGCTATGAAGCCAAGAATTCTGCTCGCATTCTTAACGCCTTTTTATGCTCGTTTGTCGTGCTTGAAATTTTTGGTGATATTTATGCCAAGATAATTTTGTTGGCCCACAGCTTCATGGTATGTAAGAAGTGCCGATTATTACTTTCAATGTGCATTACTGAGTATTTATCAATATTGACGCTCATTTGCCAGGCTGCAGCTCATAGGAGAAGACGGTTCAGGTCTGCTTGAATCGTAATTCTGTGTCGCTCGATGAACGCCCGGGGACAGAAGAGTTTCTTGTCATCGCTTATTTGTTGATTTTACAGATGATTCCGAGGTTGAGGTTGTTGATGTAGATGATGAAGAGTAGAGGATCTAAATCATTCCTTGGGGAGCTCTTGAGGTTGCTTGTGTTAAGTCTTCAGATTGCTCTTAATCGCTAATCCCAGAGAATCGCAAGTTAGCTGTTTCATATTCGCTCGTGAAAGTTTACACCACAGCGTAATGCATCATAACGCTAACAATCGCTCCCAAGCATTTTTACATTCTTACATAATGTATAAATAAACACACACGTCCATAAATGATTCCTTGTTTAAAGTTTACATGAGCAAAGTTCTGGAAAGTCACAAGAATTCATGAACTAAGTTTGTGTGCCTATCTTGATGAAACTACTAAAACCAGATGTAAAAATTGAAAGTGCAATTGTTAAAACAAATGGTCGAGGCAGGTTGATTACTATCAAACTCGCTATGTTAGTGGGTTTTGTAGTTCGGAAAAGGTCTGTGGAGCATAGTCTGCCAAGCTTAGGGGAAGGAAAGGTTGTCGCCCAGTCGAAGCCTGGCCTAATGAATGAAGCCTGAGAGTTTATGGTATCCAAGGTGGGTAAAGTAGTGATAGATATTGCCAGGCGTGCACTGTGTTGTGAAATGGTCGAAGAAAAACGAGTTACAGCGTTATGAATGAGTGAGATTAATTTAGGCAGACTGAGGACGTCATCCTTCAAACTCTTCTTCGCTTGAGAACTCCGATTGCACAGCAGGTGTCTTGAGCTCGGACCTGTATTAGATAATATGATCATGGCTTATTTTAATTTTATTCCTGTAGCGGAATACACTCGGTGACATTTTTTGATTGATTTTTACTTATTCCCATCTCCAACGATGTATATCATTAAAAGGTTTTTATGTAACGGCCTACGTAATGTACGTGTGGTGTGCAATATTGGCAATTTTTTGGGGTATAACACTAGTTTTTCTTATAAACATTGTCATTTAAATCAGGATGATCAATTCTTAAAACTTGAACGCACTGAAGCTTGCAGCTCTGAATGTGTCTAATTAATTTGCGTCGTCGCAAGTAGCACAGCAGCGCAACTTGTGTCTCTTGATTGCTGTTGCACCTTTATTCACAGGGGATATACACACATCATATCTGAACTAGTCAACAATTTCGCAGGAGTGCACGGTGGCTGATCACGAGTCAATACTTTCTATCCGGTAAAAATATTCATTTTTTTGGACCGAAAATTTAACAAAGACAGGCGTCCGCCAATGTATTTGTCATCGTTTGATGCCTAGTGATGCCCGCGCAATAATGTACGTGAATTTTTTTCAACTTAGTTCAATTAAGGTATTTAAAAGGTATACTAAATGCTGAAAGAGAATGGAGAAGACCTTTAATGTGCGTAAAACTTCTGTAGAAAAACACGAAGTGATTTGATTTTCATGATAAAATTTCTCATTCCGTCAGTTTATTATGAATATAAAATAGACTACAGAGATCACGTGTAACAGAAGTTAATGTCTATAACTAGAAACGAAGGCATATATATATGTTTTTGGACTCAATATTTTGTTGCAAAGTTTGGAGTATATTTCGGCTTAGCAATGCCTTGACATCGAGTTGTTCAACTTCGTTAAAGTCGTCTGTGGTATTTGTTTGTGCAGCTCGTTTGGTTCTTTGAGCTTTTTATGTGTGTTCCTGACCTATCTACTTCTTACGCGTTTCTCAAGCCGTGCCCATGTCTGCTCAATGGGTATACAAGCCATGAGACTGAGTTGGCTGGTCTCAAACCTAACTATATGGGCGTAGGAATTAGTGCTGACCCTGGCGTGATGTGGGTTTTGGATTTGTATCCTGTTGAAAATGAAGTTCTTGGCCAGTGTTCCTCTTGCATGGGTGCTTCGTTGAATAGAGTAATTCTTCATGCTGGTCTCTGTGCGGTGTGCTTTGAATGCGACGTGGAGGATCCATCCCAACTACGCTGAAGGTGCTCCGAGGAAGATACTAGCCTCTGCTGTGCTTTCAAGTGGGGGTTCGTATTTTTGGTTTGCACCTAGCAGCAGCTGACCGTCTCAAAAATTTGACTGCGGTGTCACTCCTGGTAACCCAACTCCATTCCTCAGTCTTTTAAAGGAATTTGCTCCTTTGCCCATTCTATGTATACGAATAAGATGATTCTTTCGGGCGTAATGGGTTTTTATCTTATTCCAAACGTTCTCTCTCATGACGACGTTTTCCATGCACACAGACGGATTGGAGTCATCATGGGTGTCAGGCTTTTCGGAGCATTGGGACTACTTGACTGGCGGATTCCGATCGACAAAACGATTACTCATTCGTTGTCTGCATGCCTCGTGTAGCTTGGCAATTCATTCTTGTGTCTACCTATTTGCGATGAGGTTTAAAGTTGCAGAAGTCAATCTGTATAACTACTTAACCAATTATGCTGAAGATATTCCAGCTTTTCTTCTTTGTGCAATGGCTTTTTCCTCCCGTTGTGGAATATTCTCCACTTTAGTAGATTTTCCAATCAATCAAGGGGCGTATTCTGAAAAAGTGGTATGAAATAATATAATAGGAGAAACTCTGGAAAACGAGTTTAAAAATTGAAGTATGAAAACGATAGTTTATGACAAATCTGAGGCAACCGAATTTTTTCAAAACCAGAGGCAAGCACTGCTAATAATTGTTCATTCCATTTATGTTTCACTCATCAAAATTTGGTATCCGTGTAAAATATTCAACTCAAGATAATGTTCCACAAAAGTTATAATTATGGTCGCTATTTGAGATCTCAAAACTTCAAGGCGATAGCCTCCCGCTGTACCCCTCAATCCGGTACAGAGCAGACCTGAAGCTAATGTATACATCCCAAACCAGAACAAAGGTGGGTAAGGTACACGTGAGCATCTTTTCTTACCTTCTTATTCGGGGCCCCTCAAGGAGATACAACTGTTGTATCTATAAGAATTTGCGCTCCTAGGAGAGATATCCCGAACTGAAGGCTAGGTAAGCTTTTTTTAAATAGAATTTTTTTGTTTTGGTTTGAACCACCGTTTTTCGGTTTACCTGTGTCCAGTTTTTCAGCCCATGTTACTCTCTTCATTAATTTTTGTCTTACTTCATAGATTTCCTTCCTATCTCGATATTCTCATGCGCAGGGTGAGGAGATACTTTTTGGGCATAGATTCCCTGGTCCCTTACAACCATCCTAAATGATTCCTACATCCTTCCTCTCTCGTGAATACTTTTATTGTAGATCTAATTAAAAATTGACTAGTTAGATGCAGTTTAATTCTGACTCTTTACCAGTACTTGCAATAGGCTACCCAATTTAAAAAACTTTCGCGTTTCGTTTTATTGATGATAAGTTTACTCATGAATGTCTCTAATTAAAATTTAGTTTCGCACTTCCGCGTAAATGAGCTACGTCAGTCATTCACTCTACTGCCTCGTTCTCATATTTTCGGTCGTTTTGTACTCAATTTTCAGGAAGTAACTTACAGTGTCGAAAAAATAACTTCACTTTGGTAAGGGAAGCTTGATCTCTAATTAAATGAAAGCCCTCACGGAGATACAACTATTTTATCTACAGGAATTAGCACTCCCAGAGAGAATATGCGAGGTCCCGAGCTGAAGGTTAGGTAGGCCTTCTTTATGATGACATAGAATAGGTTTTGTTTTTGTTAAGGACTATTTCATTCGGCTCAGTGCTGTTCTATTTTGCATCACCTACTATTTTCTTCGTCAACTTGCATATTGTGTCGTACACTTATTCTGCAACTTTCTGTTTCTATGCTTCGTGTGAATAGATTCCGCGTTCTCTCAAGTTTGAACTAAATGGTGCCTTCTTCCTTCCTCTTTTAGGAAGGCTCAAACTGACATTTAATTTATTAAATTGTTTTTATACAACGGAGCTGTGGCATTTTCCCTTTCCCATCATATACGAGGATGATAAATACCGTGACTCTTCATCGAAATTTCATTCCAAATTTATTTGTCAATAATTACATTTAGCACTTTTCAAATACAAATGTAAAGCAGATAAGTTTATTAAAAGTTATGCGTTTTGCTTGGGAGCTCGGGGTAGAAAATGTGACGCTAGTTGCAGGAGGTCAGAAGGGTCCGCACTCCAGGTGCCTGGAAGCGGACGCGACCTGTGTGTTGCCACTGAGCTCTACACCTTTTTCACTTCAAATTAATCCAAGTCAAGTTCAATTTAATCCAAGTCAAGTTCAATTTAATC